>OUQQ01000148.1:0-17576 GCA_900404475.1 Spongospora subterranea | reverse complement strand
ACCTATATCAAGAAGGCAATTGATTAGCAACTCCTTAACCAACACGAAGACAATCAAATTGAATTATTGGATAAATCAGCGAATTTGCATAGTTAGTTACATTATTTTTGGGCTATCACCCCCAGTTCAAGAGAAAGAAGACTATAAATATATAAACATCATTTGAATCCAATTCGAAATAGAATTTCAACATAAACGGCTGAACGTACCATTCTGTACGCAGATGTGCCTGGAGAATTCAATCCTCACCTAACAAGCAATGTCGGTCAGACACCAAGCCAGCAATACAGTTAGCATAAACGAAATGAAATAAAAATGTAGACAACAAGATTCTGATCATGAATAACGAGTCATTCGGCCAGTGCCCAAGCGTTCTAGTTAATATACCTCAAATAGAATAACTAATCACCAGCTAATCGTGTAGGAAACACACAATCGCAATATGATAATGGAGGGATTATAATAACGAAATAAAAAAGCGCCTACCTGTTGGCGATATACAAAAGGAGGAAAGCTACGACACCATCCACACAGACAATAGCACAATGACCTCTATAGACCTTCAATGTCCCGGTTCCGTACGGTCACCGTCACGGATGCCGTGGTTTGATAACAATATATGCAAACGGGCCCTAATTATACAATCTGATGTTTGATGGGGGTTCATGATAAGGCAAGGCTCCATATATCAATGGACTATCGAATCAGTAATGACAATGTTCTTGCTAAAAGGCGTCTTGGGATGGTTAGTGATTGATGTAATTGAGATGGCATATTGGGTACTTTAGGTGGGGCTCATACGACATAACGACAATCATCGACAAACATTACGGTTTATTGGGTATTTAGCAGAGCATGTCCCAATAAACAATGGTAATAGGGAGGTCATGGCTCCTGCCCATAAGAATGAGCTCGTGCCAGTTATAGATTGTCGGTATGGATCCAATCCCTGCAACAGAAGCCATCATAAACCCAACCCGGTTAGGTCTGCTAAAGCGACTCCATAAATATGCTCGGCCTGGTCTCAGGTTTGTTGTGACCAGAGCGGTAATAAGACCAGTATTGGAGCTCGTGCGCCTGTGTTATTGATATTATCATAGGATTATACAAAGGTCTTTAACTGCCTCCTTCTCCCATTCACCAAACAATCCGTTATTGAAGTTGATAAGCTTATTGTGATGTTTTCCTGTGAGCTTAAGTACAATGCGTTGGTCATATCCAGGGATTTTGGAGATACTGTACCGACATCAACCACATTCATTCTATTCAGTCGAGCTAAAATTCCATGGACTGAAGTTGTCAATTTAAAGAGGAATGTGAAGACCCTTAATCGGTAGTAATTTTGACAATCATCAGAATACCTGTTGGTGAAAAATACATAGATCTTAGATTCTGTTCAGCCCTGCGGTCGCCACCTACACAGCATCTTGAGAAGACACTCGAATCCTCTAAATTTCTCAACAGATAGTCGGAAAGTGCAGATTTCCAAATTACCACCACTCAAAGCCCTTGAGAGTAGTTTTGTCGTCATCACTCTTTGGGAACGGGCTGGACAAACTAGATTTGATCATTAGTTACTGTAGTCTGTACAATGTACTGAGATTTACAGGAGTCATTGGTGAAAATGAGAATTCTTCGGAAAAGGTTTGATGTCCTTTCTCTCACTCTTTATTGAAATCAAAAATAGGCAATTATTGTAGTGTATTGCTGGATTTTCCTTCAACACCAAATTGGTTTGATGGGTTCTTAGAAAGATTATCATGGAACGGCAGTTCCATCGCGTCTGAGATGGTTCCGGGAGATCTGAGGAAAAAAGCGGAACCAACATCCTCCGACAACGTACCGTAGATTGATTAAATAGTGTATTGATGAGTATTAATTCCATTATCGATCAATAAGAATTAGTTTCGCTTGAAGCCTTTCACGATCTCTAACAACCCCATCATGCATTCTCTATAATCATCATTACCAAGATTAACATTCCCAAGATAATCCTCTTGACATCATATACCTTCTTGTCACGAATCTGCTCAATATGGACATAGCCAACACAGGTGAAAGCAAGTATGGTTATGGTGGCGAGTATGAAGGCAGGTCTTCTACTGCTACCAGGTGACATGATCAGGCGGGCGTCGGCCGTTGCCTGACTGTCAGGTGAGTCAGGTCTGACACTTCCCCATGGAGCCTATCACCTATAATAGCGCAATAATCGTGTGTGTACCCACGATTGACATGTGGGTATGTATGCGGCACAGGCACCTGTATTACATAAATACACTGTGGAACACGGTGTCTGATCCCCCGGATCTGCAGTTCTGTTCTCCCACCATCAGCTGTAATAACCGGATCTCGGACTCACATTCATTGCAAGGTCCTGATTGATCTCTTAGATCTGGATTATCGGTGAACGACGGCCACAATAATTTAGATAGCCAGGGCTAGTTTTTTTTTCCAGAGTTTATGATGGTGAATGTGCCGTCCTGTTCACATGTCTCGAGTCCATCACTTTATATGACCCGGCTCTATCGCTCGTTGCCAGCAACTTCGCCTCTCCGTTTGGATATCACCCCCTTTTTCTTTATATACGCGGCTCTATGCTCTCTTCCGTTTCTCCTGCCTTCTTCCAACCAGTCGTTGCCCATCCTTCAAGTACCCATTTCCCCGCCTTCGAACACCACTGCCTCGGCTCCCTCGGGCCCATCCATATTGTCTTTAATGGACGGCTGCAGCTCATCGTCCATTATAATCCTGGTTCTGTTCGTTATTGCGGTGTCGCTTCATGTGATTGCCTGTCTAGCCTGTACTTGGTCTGTTCGTGTTCTCTGTTTGACCCGGTTCCGTCGCGTCCATTCCAGCCGCTCTGCGACTCATGTGGTATTGCAGCAGACCGCTCTCTCTCCATGGGAAATAGTCCCAATTCAGGTATACTCTCCGCTCGATACAGTCCCTCTTCTTACTCGTCTTCATTTAGCGAATTAGTGGCATTCGTGGCTTTACTTATCAGCACCGCAAATTCATATGGTCAATTGACATAAACGCTTTCGTAGAGCTAGATTTTCCCACAGCCCATGTTCGCCAACATTATGTCTCCGCTCAAGGATTGGGTCATGATGATGATGATATGTTCATCAGAGTAATGAATGACGGCGTCTTGAATGCAATTATTTCTCGTTTCTCATTCAAGTTCCTTGTTTTAGAGGCACAAGTATGGTCTTAACATGTTCAAGATTCCGATGCCTCTGTTCTCTGAATTATTCGCTGAACATGCCACATCGCCATTCTTTGTGTTCCAAATGTTCTGCGTTTCGCTATGGCTGCTGGACGAGTACGGTTTCCATCTTTTAATCATTTTTTATTTCAAGAAATAATCCGGGGTTTCTTAGGTATTGGTATTATTCGCTAATGACCCTTTTCATGTTGGTTGCCTTCGAAATGTCTGTTGTCAAACGGCGAATCTGTGTGTATCTGAGTTTATTGATTATCATTTGCTAAACTGAGGGCCATAGCGTCACTGGAGCAGATCAGAAGCATGCGAGCGGCGGTTTACGATGTTAGTGTTTACCGTACTGGACGATGGCGTACTGTCAAGACTTCAGAGCTTCTTCCCGGTGATATTTTGTCTCTAAAGCGATATCGTAAGTTTCGTGTATGCACTCGTGGAAATTGCTGATAATGCTGTCTATTGTTTAGCTCCATCCAGTGGTCATAACGTGCCTTGTGATGTTGTTTTGATCAAGGGATCTTGTGTTGTTGATGAATCATTATTGACTGGAGAGTCAGTTCCTCAGGTTTGTGCCTGCATTTCTATTTACAAGTATCTGACATGACCTTCTCATAAAATAGTTGAAGGAGCCTCTTTCGGCTTCAGGGATGCTTTCTCTGCCCTTGGACATTGAAGGCTCTGATAAAGCACACGTTCTGTTCGGTGGCACCCGGGTCATAGTACAATCTCCACCGACAGAATCCAGGCGTCCACCCGACGGCGGCGCAATAGCGTATGTGCTTCGTACAGGATTCCACACTGCTCAAGGTAAACTCTCCTTACGATGCTTTTTTGTCTCCAATTGCCGATTCTCTTTTCCTAGGACGTCTGGTATCCACCATGATGTCTGCAACTGATCGCGTCACTGTAAATAACACTGAATCGTTCATGTTCATATTTTGTTTGTTACTGTTTGCGATCGCTTCAGCCAGCTATGTCCTCTATGAGTCATGGGGTGACCCGTCTCGCGCTCGTTCCAAGCTCATCCTGAACTGCATCATGATCATTACAAGTGTCGTCCCACCTGAACTTCCCATGGAATTATCCCTTGCGGTCAACACCTCACTTGCAGCACTTTTACAGAAGCGTAAGCACCGGTGCTTTAGATGCTGTGGATTCATTGATTCCTGTCATTTCAGGTATATTCTGCACTGAACCCTTTCGTATTCCTTTAGCTGGAGCTGTCAATACTATCTGCTTCGACAAAACGGGTACTCTTACTGAAGATGAATTTGAATTTCTTGGTGTAGCTAGCCAAGATACGGGCTCTTCTAGCGTTTCAGCGCCCGAAAAGTCAGGAACAGTTTCGAAACCAGATCATTTGCTGCTATCGAGTACAGTAGACCCTAGATCCTGGGCCTCTCGTGTAATTGGATCCTGTCATAGTCTAGTGTTTCTGGATGGGAATATTGTCGGTGACCCTTTAGAAATTGCTGCTGTGCAAGCTGTGAGCTGGCAGGCTCTGTCAGGCAGTGGTGCAGGTATACTATCATTGCGGAATTCCGTGTCGCATGATTCTCTCAAGATTGTTCGCCGCTTTGCCTTCGAATCAGGTATTTTCATACATCCGCTGCATTTCTATAGGTTCACCATTTTCTGGACAGCGTTGAGACGTATGACATGTATTGTCAATCTGAATGAGAGCCAATCAATAGGTTAGGATGCAAAGAGATTACAATGTGGTGCGCTCCGGTCTGATTCTGAATGGTAGTCGTTTGCAAGGGTGCCCCTGAAGCACTCGTTTCTTTGCTGGCCTCAGTCCCCGACCAGTATGAGGCCACACACAAGTACTACTCCAGGCGTGGCTGTCGGGTCCTTGCCATGGCTTATCGTCCCCTACGGTCTGTTTCAATCAACGAGCCTTCAGCTTTGAAACTCTCCAGAGGAGAGGTGGAGTCCAACTTGGTAGTATCACGTGTTGCTTTGGTGGCGACAACCCATCAACTAAAAATACTTTAGGTGTTTACCGGATTCATGGTCCTTGAAAGCCCCATCAAGACATCATCCTTATCAACTGTCAATGCATTTCTCTCGAGTAGCCATCATGTGCTAATGATCACGGTATATTGCAAGATAATTAGCTTTCTTGTATCCGACCTCATCGCTTCAGGGCGATCATGCTTTGACAGCTTGTGAAGTGTCTCGTCGCCTGAATCTAACATCATCGCGGTCTGCCACTCTAATTTTGACGGATTCTTCGGGTATGGTGTTATTTTTACTCTCCGCCCTTTCGTGATTTCGGCAATCATAGAAGACAGCAATCCCAATCTGCGCTGGCTCTCGGTTGATGGATCGGGAGCTCCCATTCCGTACCTGCCTGCTGTGCGTCCATCTCTCACCGCTTCTCTGTGTGTCACTGGCGCCGCCCTGCAATGCATTTCTGATTTACAGGAGCGCTCTGATCTCATTCTCATGACAACTGTATTCGCAAGGGTCAATCCTGAACAAAAACAGGTGTTAATCAACTTTTCTAAGCGACGTATGCAGGTTACTGATATTGCATGTAGATGATCATCTCATCGCTGAAAGAAAGCGGTCGGGTCACCCTAATGTGTGGCGATGGTACAAATGACGTCGGGGCGTTGAAGCAGTCCCATGTCGGTGTGGCGCTGCTAACCAACTGTGGCGGTGAAGGTGGCGCGAGTCAAGGCAGCAAGGCTCGGCATGAAGTAAAAGCTGGCAAGGGCGGAGGCCTGCGACAGAAGGCGGCCATGAGTGTATCCGACGATATCCAGGTCGTGTCCTTAGGAGACGCCTCGGTGGCTGCTCCTTTCACAGCGAAACGATCCCAGGTCGATTGCTGTCTCGATGTGGTTCGGCAGGGTCGATGCACGCTGGTGACCACGATGCAGATGTATCAGATCCTTGCCCTGCAATGCCTAATTTCCGCGTATTCGCTTTCAGTCCTCTACCTGGACGGTGTCAAGCTGGGCGATACCCAGATGACCGTTTCTGGTATGGCTGTCGCCATGATGTTTTTGTTCATTTCGCGAGCTACACCGCTTCATGCTCTTTCTGCCGAGCGCCCACAGGTATGATCACCTGATTTATGGTTACCCGTCTAGCCAGCGCTCATTTCTGCCCACTCAACGTCAACCTTAGTCATCGGTTTTCACCATCTCCATGTTCCTCTCTATTGTCGGCCAGTTTGCCATCCATCTCTTTTCTCTTGTCACCGCTGTTCGGTGGGCCCATATCTATCGTGCACCGTACCCATTCTCATCGCATTGTTGTCCTTACTTCAACTGATTTATTGATTGCAGCATGGATAAGAACCTCGATGCTGACTTTTCCCCTAACGTTCTCAATACTGTAGTTTATTTGATATCTACGTCAATGACTCTCTCTACATTTGCAGCTAATTACAAAGGGCATCCGTTTATGCAGTCACTGCAGGAGAACAAAGTAATCATTCTTTTGTTTTCTTTTCCCCATAGCCGTGTTCTTACACCTTGTGCAGGCTTTATGGCGTTGTCTTTGCTTGTCATCCGTATCTGTTTTCTCTTTGGCCTTGGAAGTGTTTCCCTCAGTAAATGCCGCTCTTGAACTCCATCCCATGCCTGATGGCCCGTTGAAGAGTAATTTAGCCATGCTCATGGTTGCCGACTTTTTTATTGCGATTCTTTACGAGCACTCGATCAACTCGATGACACTGAGGCGATCCAGGAAACGAGTAAAATAATTTTTGAAAATAAATAATGCGTTTATAAAGACAAAAAAATGCGTTTGCTAAATTCTGGATGAAAAAATGCAGTTTCTGGTATGAGCAGCGCTACCTGGACGAGTTTTGATGATTAGGTTGGACAGTGCAACAGAAATGACTATTTGATCATACAATCTCGTTTAGAGCCTGGTTGAAGTGCGAAAATGCCTCCTTTTTGACGTCACAGCTTTTTGGGGGTTTCTCTGACGGTCGACCACACAATCTGTAAAAAAAGCGAGGTAGATGGAGGTTGATGTGCTCAATTTCAGATCTAGTCTCTAATAAGAATCGCAGTTGGTGTCGACACCGATCTCTATGCAACAAGTGCCCGTACAAGCAATCGTGGCAGGGCCGCCTAAACCAAAGAAGCGCAAGGTGGACCAGAAACCCTTGGCACCAGAGTCAGCGACAGAAAACAAGCCAACCAAGCTTAGATAAACTGACTTCAATTTTGATTTTGTTTCCCAATCAACCAAATAATCTGGGATCCTGTCCCGTTTGGTCATTGCATCACTTCTATTTTTATTCATGCGCATGTCATTGCGACTGTGGTGATCGAGGTGCAGATCTTGATATCTGTCACCAATGCCCGAGCCATCATTGAGGTCAATGCACATATTATGCAACACCAAACATGAGACGATCGTCTTACACAATCGCTCTACCGATGTCATATTAGCACGCGTTTAAGTATTCGCCATTTGCCCTTTATTTTCCCGAAAGCGGAACTCCACAGGAATCCTGGATCGGTTGTGGAGATAGTTGTATTTCTTGTTGGACAGGGGCATGCAGGGAAAATGTCGTATGGGATCATGAGATACGACGCGAGGGTATACCCATCGTCCCCCAATATGTGCATCCCAATGGGGTGATCCTGCAATACGATTCGCTGCAGACTGCTCATCTTCCATGAAACCTTGTCGCTACAGCTTCCAAGGCGCACCGAATATTCTTGAAATCGCTGTCTAGGATCGACAGTCGCCTGCATATTAACAGCGGTAAACCCCTTTCGGCAATACCACCTATCGTACACAGCAATTTTGACCGTATCTGCTTCGACAAGTGCCCCAACTTCGCCGCTCGATTTGGAGATGAAAGGGCTTTCTTTTGACTTCCAGGTCCAGAGTCAAAAACGACTTGAAGTCGTCCACTTTTTGAAAAGTAGATCTGGGACATCTGGGACTTCTGGGACCTCCTTTTCAAAACGGAGACGACTCCCATTGACCTCGTCACAAACCCCAAAAAACTGTGAGAAGCTGTGACGTGAAAAAGGAGGCACTTCAACCAGGATCTTATGTCTCAGGTGACCAATGGGGGCATTAGTCTACCCTGGGATTAACTTGTTTGGTTATCGCCACTCTTGATTGCACGCTGCTGCTAGCGAGACGACATCTCATCCATACGGCAGCGTATCGACTTCTCCTACAGCTGTAAGTGTCGGTTAACGCTCAAGATTAGTGTTGCGGATCGTTGTCCTCATAGATAAAATCCGATCAATCCCAAAATCATCAACTTCAGGCCCTTGGTCAACAAAATTACGTATTTCCAAATTTGCTCCGGGTCTGGTGGCGAAGCATTCTACCGTCGACGAATTCGCCACCAGAGCCGGAGCAGCTGCTCACTCTTGCAGTATTACCGAACCCGAATACGATCATGAGAACCTTAGCAGAGCTACAGTGGACAAGACACTATTGCAGATGTGAAAGACTCCTTTAACTAACAATCCATACAAGTTGAATACCACAGAGTGAAGTCAGGCTTTGATTTTCCGCCTCGCTGATCAATCATATAATAACAAGCAATCTGACACTGCATATGAATGCGATCAAGAAGTTTGACACTTGGCGGTTGTACTGCAGCGGTGATTCTGCAAATCACAAGAAAATTGCTGCTACTGTATTTGTAAAGAATGAAAGTAGACAATATGTTATTCATCGCTTGTGTAGATAATTAACTTTAGATTTACCAATCGCCTCCTGTTTGATATTGTCGAGCGGGTGGTCCTCAACAGTATCCTTCCTCATATCAGCCAGCCGATAGACTAACGATTGCATACGGGCTCTGTCGTCGTCTCGTAGTGAATCCAATTTCCATAATCTCCTCTTGGCAGGCGAGTTGCTGTATGAGCATTTTGATGGTGCGGATAGTTTAGATCGAGATTTCCTGGCTTGTTTTTGGTTGAATGTGATATTAGTCTTCTTGACGATCGTTGAAGGTAATCCTTGTTTTCCCTGACCGATTCCACTGGCCGACATGATATCGTCATCTGTCTCTGATCCCGATCCCAACATCTCTAATGTGTCCGATTCTCCATCATCGCTACTATTGTCTGATAGAGCCACACCATCTGCATCTATCGTATTGCCCATATCGTCTATACCAACATCATTCATTCCATTGGTCCATTCGCTCATCGACCTGATCGTTAGATCCTGGTACTGGACATCAGCGATGCCGTTGACCGTGTTGGCGCGAGATGCGAACCTGCAATTAATGGGCGATCGGTCAGTAGATATCGTCAAAGATCAGGGCCAAACTATCATCAATAACCTTGATAATGCGACCTGGGGCGATGTTAACCCTAATCGTGATAATTTTGCAATATCGCTGTTGTTCGTAGTGAATGGCGTTAATACAGTATCACGACGCTCCAGCATCATCTCTAGTTTGATCCGGTCGTTATTGTTCTACACCATTTGTTGAATGAGTATCTGGTGACTAATGCTATGGAGATATTTGCCTAACCGTGTCCACAATATGGTTAGCCGCTCGACACCCTCCAGGCCTTGCCAAAGGATCAAACCTGAGCACAGACAGCTGACAACATTGATATCGACCTGTATCTGATCCATCTATAAATATTGGTTCACATCCATGATATAAACAATGGCCAAAATCACATATTCGGAACCTTTATACGATGATATGATGTCAGTTATACCCCGCCCATTGTCAACAAATGATCAATTACCTGATACCACATTTACAACAGGCCAGATCGGTGACAACGCCCCAGAATTGCCAGAATATATCCATCCAGGACTGGCCCTCTGCCTTGAGCGCTGCCAGACAGAGATGCAGATCCCAGACAACTGTTGAGTATTGTGAGGGCACAGGACCAGAGGGAGTGCCCACCGACCTTGATTGCTGGTCTCGTGCCGGTAGATCATCTCACCGCCATAATCGATATGGAGATTGGCCATCCGGCAGATATGCTCTGATTGTCTAGTTGTGAACAGTATCCCACATGAGCTGCATATAGATATGGCGTTCCCGCTCTCCATCAATAACGATCGCAATTTGAACTTGTATAGATTACTGATAAGCTTATCGATATGATCAATAATAGTGATGATATTGGTCAACAGGGTGAACCTTATTCTTAGGATCCTCTAATCGGTGCAGTTGTTCAATCGATAGGTTGCTCGATAGCTTCTCCATAATCGATGAGCTGATACAGGATAGATCGATAGGGGCTTGGATAATCTCCTGAATATGATCCAAAAAATATGATACTGAATCATCGACCAGTTTCGACATCTTTAGGAATTCTGACGATATCAAAACTGACACGATCGTCTTTGGGCCTGTTCACGATGTTCATATGAGTGATGAGTACAGAAACGAGCACTAACCGAGCTGAGGAATGGGTTCCTCTTGCTTGATATAGTGCATTAACCAATCGAATATATGCACATCACAATGAACTGATATATCGATATCGTCATCGGCTGTCGCGCCGGATAAGTAATGACGAAAATAAGACATCTCCGATAAGAGAACCTGTGTAGGGCCTATTCAAGAAATGATGTTGGACGATAGGGGGTAAACGACATCATCTATATATGTACAGGTAAAATCTCGGCTGATTTGCCTGGGTTCATCACGAACATGGATGATGATATCGTGATTCTGATCGATAAGTTGTGATGAAGATGGTGTTATGGGCGTCACTGTAATCCGGCTATCGCAACTCGTCCTACCATCTATTTGGCCTTTAACCTGGATATCGGTATCGGATTCGCTTAACAGTAATGATCTGTATTCTATCCCCGGATGACGTTCCAATAATTCCCATCGCTTTTTACAATCATTGCCAGTGACACCCTCAAATTCATCAGCGATTCGTTGCCATTTCCTTGAGTTCATGCCGCCTATAGACCCATTAACACAATTTGTGGGCGAGGCGAAGGGATTGCTGTACAGTTGGACTTGACCGAGTTCAACAAGACCTCGTCCATCTCGAATGAGAATGCAGCAGAGGGCGAGTTAAGTGCCATAATGGTGAACCCTGGTAATGGTGGAGGAGAGTGCAATACAGCAGGGGCGGCACCTGGGTCTTTAATGCAATCCCTGTCGTCAGACTGTTCTTGTGCTGTGTCTGTCGGCTATGGAGTAGATGACCAAGCACTGTTTCCCCTATCTCATCGGTCCCATAATCCAATATCACAAATGTTAAACTGATTGAGCGCAACCAATCCAGTTGTAGTCACACTTCTGGTGTAATTGGATATCGAAGGGCCTGCCAGGGCCTGGCCCACAATGTGAAACTCTTGAAATCGGTAAAGGTCCTTTTGTAAGTTTGCATACACCTGCAGTTTACAATTATCGATTAAAGACAGCCATTAACAGCTCCCGTTGGTCGGATGAATGGGGAGTGCTCTCCATGCAGTAAGGATGTATTGAACTGAATACGCACAGGTGAACGATTTGTATTTAATGATTGAACCCAAGTTAGCTAATCTGATACTAATCTTTTATGAATCACAACAGGTTTCTGTAAAATTCCACTTTCGCTCATCGAGCGGTGCTTTCACTTCATTAGGATATCCAATGTTTGCATGTTTGACTTTATACGAGGAGCGTTAACACCAGCGTGTCGTAATGAGGATGATCTCCTCGGTCGACGACAGTCGCACCTTGGATGGTTGGGATGATCTGAGTCCAATACGGTTATATGTCTCATTTAAAGAGAGAGGCAAAGATCTATTCAACAACACAGGATTGGTTTAATGGATTCATACAAAAATGACTCTCATCATTATCCGATTTTTCAATCTATTCAGGAATCAAAAATGGATCGGCCTAAATTAAAACCGGGGAGAGACAATATCCCATTTCTTCCACTCACCGAAATATCTTTAAGGATTTTCCGAGTTTACTTTTTGGGACCATACGCGTGTTCTTGTTGTGGTTTGTGCGATATGGTCCACAACACCAGACACTGTTATTTATTTACTACCTCCGTTCGGAAATAGTTGGCCGGTACACACTTTTGTTTAGTTCCAAAATAGCTGGCCGGTTGCACTTTCACCCTTTGAAATCAATAGGATTTGAGTAGATTTGAGCAACGTTATTTCACATTTGCAGTGAATAGCTGAGCCATCTCATCATCCACGATGATCATTTTCGCATTCGCGACCGATTCCACGGAACAAGGAAGTGCAATTGGAAGCTGTCCTGCCCTTGTAACTTCTCTTTCCCGATGTGCTGGATTTTGAATCTGTTGCCGCCATCATCGTCAATGCAGGACTGCAGCACCGTATGTAGTGTCAAAAAGTCGAACTGATTTCGACAGGGTCCAGTTCGTCAAACGACCTTAACACTGCCGTGATCAACTCATCCAAATTCGCAGTTGTTTTTTGTTTCTGCAGTGACTGGATTGCACTGAAAAACCCAAAATCCAAAATGTTCATATCCGGATTGTTTGGGGGTTGACAGAACAAATTTATCTTGTATCCACCCTCTTTGGCTGCTGCAACAAAAGGATCATGTGGCCGAATATGGGGTCTTGCATTATCTTGTTGGATAATCATTGAAATGTCATTGGAGAACTTGGACCTATTTGCGGGCAAAACCTTTCTTATTAGCATTGTCATCCAGCATCGACAGGAGCCGTTCATACATTCCTCTGCCTTGGTCAGCACCAAGCTCTTTCGACTTGACCATTTCGCGTCAATGGCTGCTGCTCTTGGTTTTGTAATGATTACCGAATCGAATGTTAGGAATGTGCACGAAACACATGACTTCATGAGGACCCTGTCGTGCACCAAAGGGATCGTGTACACAGACCAATGACGGGTCGTATTCGTAGGGCGTCGTTCATTTCTATTGAACGTGGGTTATGAACGAATTATCAGGAAACCTACACAAACGCTAAGACAGCAATCGAGAGATTTATTGTCCTAAATAAAAAAATGAGCTTAATCGGGTAAAAAAGAAGCTTACTGGCCAACTATTCCGAACGGAGGTAGTAAATGACATCTCGTGTGTTATGTGCGGTAAGGTGTATACCGCCAAACACTATTTTCTGTTGAATTTGTCGTCTTTGGCCTCTAAACCCGTTTTGCTTCGTTTGAGTCCTACCAATACGCCTGACGAACATGTTTCCATTCGTGTACAACGGAAAATCCCATTTTGTGCTAAAAAAGCAAAAACCTCGTTTTTATTTTATTGATTGAGAAAGCCACTCTGTGCGCGATCTCGTCATTATTGGGCAGATCACTACAGTAGCCCACACGATTGTTGCCAATATAGAACAGCCCTCATGGCAGATGCGGAAGATCACCAATCCATACGAAACATATTTGGATATGAGATATATATTAGATTATTTGAAATGTGTCATACTACAGAATATTTGGCATATTGTTCCCTCTCGTCAGGCTTCGCTTGTATAGAAGCTTCTTCTAAAATGCGTCTGATCTCTTTCTTCGCTAATTGGACATCTATCTTTGATTTGCCTTCGATCATTACATGGAGTTTTCGTTCACCAAGACCAGGCGTCCTGCCAACTGGAACGAAAGTTCCTTTTGTGGTAACTGAGACATCGAGTTTTTCCAGCATTTCATTGAGGCTTCCTCTCGCCGTCACCTTCCAACGTGCTTGCTGAGGATAATCATTGATCTCAAGTTCGTCAGTAAAGAAATCAGGTTCGGGTCCCATGTCACCAGGGAGGGTTGTACTAGGTAATGACTCCATTGCCATTTGCAAAGACATAGCGGCAGCTTTCGCTTTGGCGGCGGCAACAGCTGCCTTCTTGTCGTCCTCTGTCGCGTTCTTGCTTTTCGCTGCTTCCATAGCAGCCTTCAAGCTAGCAATCTGTCCTTGAATACCACCCATTGATGGCGCAGAGACCGAAGCTTGTGCAACAGCTTCTAGCTTCTCCTTGATTTCTTCGGCAGCAGCAGCAGATGGTTCTTCATCCACGTCTTGATCCTCAATTAAGCCAAACGATTTCTTTTGTCGGGCCTGCTCTTGCGCTTTGAGTTGGCTCTCCTTTTCGTCAAACTTATACCCTTTAGCACTTGTATAACCAGAGTTAGAACTGAATTGTGCTTCTCCAGCAGCCAACTTATCCTTAAACGAAGTCGCTAAGTTTTTCAGCTCCGAAGAGACAGGCTGGTTCGATGCCTCAAGCGCTTTGACTAAATCCGGCGCGAATCGTTCTTCTTCTGGGGTTATGAACGTAAATGAAAACCCTTTTGAGGCAGCTCGACCAGTTCTTCCGATTCTGTGAATGTAGTCCTCATAATGATTGGGAACATTATAGTTGATGACAGCAATAAGTTCTTTTACATCAAGACCACGCGCCGCAACTGATGTCGCGATCAATATTGTGCGGACCTTCTTTTTAAAATCAAGAATAGTATAATCACGGTCAGCCTGATCCATACCACCATGTAAAGATAAACAAAGATATCCCGAGGCAGTCAGATCGCGAAAGAGAAGATCAACGGACTAAACAAAATTATTAGAGATGACCATATAATCCAATTCAAGCATAACAGACCTCTTGACGGTCTACAAATATTAAAATACTGCCTTTCTCGAACCATTCCCCTAACAGCTGCAGCAACCGGCGATGCTTGTCAACAGTTTCCAGAACCTCAACCGATTGGGTAACGGTGTCAGATGCAACAGACCGACCCTAACAATCGAGATAAATTACTACTACAAAAACGTTTTTTTAGAGACCAACACTCACCCCAATCACTATCTCAACAGGGTTTCGCAGGGCCTTTTTAGCCAAACCTTCAATCTGTTTAGGAAAAGTAGCGGAAAACATAACAGTTTGCCGATCAGGGCGAACATTAACAACAATTGCACTAATCTGTGGTTCGAATCCCAAATCAAACATTCTGTCTGCCTGGAAAAAAGATATCAGAAACTGAACATAAAAAAATGATTAAAGATAATACTTCATCAAGAACAACGTATGTGCACCGCCTCAAATTTGTGACACGGCCCTGATTCACACAGAGCATATCGATGAACCGTCCTGGAGTCGCTACAATAATTTCTGCCCCACGCTTCAGCGTGGCAATCTGTTCAGAAACTGCTGCTCCACCGTAACTGAATCATATGCTAAATATGGCATTGTAGTGGCAATCCAAACAAACAGCCTACCAGCAAACAGAGCGAAGGCCGACCGGTTTGCAAAATTTCCGAACTTCATTGTGGATCTGAATGGCAAGCTCCCTTGTGGGCGCCATAATCAGAGCTATTGGACCGTCGGTATCGGAGAGAGGCGGTTGATCTAAAATATGGCGTACCATGGGCAAAACAAACGCCTGAACAGTCAGAATGATTAGTATGGATATCATCCTGAACATACGAACAGACTAAGACGTACCAAAGTCTTGCCGGAACCGGTTTTGGCACAGGCTATACAATCTCGTCCACTCATAATAACAGGAATCGCTTGCGCTTGTATAGGAAATGGAGTCGAATACCCGAACTTCTGCAACAGTTGCAAAGTAGTGGCATTCAGGCCGCACTGTGTCCACCTACGAACAGGCCTAGGACAGTCCTTTCCCTAAATATGAATGAGGCAAATGTTGAAAATTGCATGATGAAATCAACCTCTAAACGAACAACTTACCCTGATAGTTACGCCTTCGAGCTCATTCTTTCGATATGAATTGACTTCCTCCTCAGTCATCTCTTGAATTTCTTTTGGTTCGACGTAAAACTGTTTACGAAATTCAATATAGTTGACTTTGCTGTGATCAACTTTCTTGATTTCTTTTTTTTTAAACTTCTTTTCTCTTTGTTGCATCCAACTTAAACCGTCATCTTGGGTCTCTTCTAAATCCTCTTCCGAATATACTTCTTGTGTACCGAAATATCGCTCAACTTCATTGGCGCGAGGTTGTTCAACGGAATTGGATGATTCGTTTGTCAAGCTTTGCATGTACAAGTCAAGCGGGTCGACTGCGAGGCTTTCATTCTTAGACCTGTAATATTTAAGTACAGACACATTCTCTCTCTGGTGAGAAATTACCTTTCATCAAGAGTGGGCTGGGGTTCTTCAGGCTGCGGCAATGCTTGGCTTCGCAATTTCCACGCAGTTAATCTTTGCAATCGAGCTTGAACGTCCGATGATAGCGCGTCTTCCACTGCCGGAGCCTACGTACCAGATATAAGCAACAACAGAAACACACTGGCAGAACAAAGAAAAACATATGATCTGGATGACTCCAAAAAAGTCATTGAAATGATTAATATATCCTACTTGAGCTTGATCAAAGACGTTAAACGAACTCGCTGAATTTTTGGTCTTTTTATGTTTCCGATGAGTAAAACCGGAGTCTTTATCTCGTGATCGTTTGGATGAAGAAGTAGAATGATGATGTGAAGAACCAGATGATCTCCTAGATGATCGTGAATATGAAGACATGATTGGCGAACGGGACATACACAGTGATACAGACCCGTTTTTTAACGGGCTGCACCTGCGATGGTGATCGATTGCCTATAGGCAATAGGCGATGGTAATATCGAATACAAATGAGACTCCAACGCAGGAAATGCGTGCGGACGAATCCTTGGTAACGGGCCGCGCCTGTACACAAACCCACACTCTACGGCTATGGGGAGGGTGGCAACAACCTGGCTGCGCCATAGGTCCGCCCAACCAATAGTTGCGCGACCACAGGAATCATCATGATCATACTGGATCATGATCGACATCGTTTTGCACAATGGGTCTATTGGGCTTATTAAACCTAACCCTCTGGGAACCCTTCTTTGTTCTAGTTAAAAGCTCCTTGCTTTATATAATTTGCTGATTGTTTTTGATTTCCTTCGTAAGGGGAAGTGCGAGAAATTGAAAAGATTTCACTCAATCACGTTCCAAACGAAGTGCGATGATTTTGAAGTTGGTTTGGATTATGGCGAAAGCCGAAAAATTGTGCCAAAAACTTCATCCCTGGCCGTTAATTTTTTGATGTAGTGTGCTGGTAGGATTCCTTCAAAGTATTTTCCGTGCTCGTAGGATTCCTTTAAAGTATTTTCCGTGTTCTTCTCCAGTAATGCTAATCGTTGATGTGCTGATTGTTGAAGTTTAAATTCCCAGATTGGTACCAAGCGTAATCTCAATAATGAAGAGCGTGATACTTTTTGACAGAACTTATAGAAACATGGTGCTACCACACCATTGCAGAATTTTTGTTGTTAGCAATCATTTTATTCCGTGTAGATGGAGTCTAGCTAAGCAGGCTTCGAAGAAGGAGTGGTAAAGATGTAGCTGCAGATGAAAGTCCAGACAAACTGTCAGGAATGTTAATACAAACGATGTTAATAGTAAACGACGTTGTCCGAACTGAG
>OUQQ01000413.1:15970-38076 GCA_900404475.1 Spongospora subterranea | reverse complement strand
CTCGGCGAAATACAGCGATCGCCTTGGGGTCAAAAGCCTTGATGATCGGTGGTTTTAAGGGAAACAATATTGGTGTCTGGCCGGCTATGACATGCTCGGCTATGGATTCTGGTTGTGGATAGGCAGGGTTGGCACCCTGATCGGAGTCGGCGTCCATGCTCCTGGTTTGGGCCATGAACTTCGGGGCGTGGGTTTGTCGCCTGTTTGCAAGTTCGTCTGGCAAAGCTAGATGCCAGGTAGTCTGCTATAAAACGTTTTGTGCAGGGTCCGGCTGACTATTAGGTTGGCAATAGTAAACAGAACTGCTTTTATTCGGTAGCTTAAGTAGGTCCGTAAGTGCATATGGGGCTGCAGTTCTGGCTGTAGTTCTGTACATGGTCTCATTGACCCTTGGTGGGCACATAACAATGAATCGGTCGTTATTAGAGTCTCGACGGGGTGGTAGGAGTCATCACAACCGCCAAACCAACACTTGTGGTGTTGCATCGACGTCGTGAGATCGTACCTGCAAATCCTGGTCTTAGTGTTGTGCAAGCGGCGAACTGCAAGCCAGCAGCAGTCAATCGCCACCTTCTGCGGGGATCCACGAAGCTTTAATTCGATCAAGCTTTCTGAAGCTATGCAATCTATTATGTGGCCAATGATTTGCAAAACACTAAGACCACTTTACAAGTTCACGACGTCGATGCACAACCACATGTATAGCCCTGTCAGTTATGACGAATCCAAGTGGTACCGTAAAGACCCTAATCGCTACCCATTCATTTCAAATCAATTTTCGGTTGACAGGCCTGCCGCGAACAACTTCTCCCTAATCCATTGGTGCATAGGTGCCCGAATGCCCCCCAATAACCGGCAGTTGATCGGTGAGGTTACCCGTTCGATGGATGATTTAACAAAGCTTTGCGATACTTCTAATTCGATTACAATCAGTCGCTTCGACATCTCCTTTGCACAACTGGCTCGGGGTACATCAACAGCAATCTTGTTGGACTACATCGAATTCGGCTGTCTGGGTATCCTGGTCGACCCCCACCATCTGTCTGGGGTTCGGTGCTCCTTCCCAATTTGCTTCGAGGAGTAGGTTTCTGGTGAAAAAACCAGTTTTGCAGGGCTTGATTGACTTTGATGCACATGATCCTGGGCCAAGGCCAAATCGGTGGATGGCAGAATTGCTGCCACTCTGTTGTTCCGCATCGTTTTTTTGAACATGCATGCCATCAAATAAACAGTCTTCAAACACGCTTGTGTTTTGGGTTCGTAATCTGAATTCCAAAACTATATTGATAGATGACCTTCCTCAGTCTATTCTTACATCAACAATTGTCTGATATCCGCGTTATTCATTTCCTGACCATTCAATGGAAAATGACCGTGTTGCATCGAGGAAACGAAGAGGTGATTTTGTGCTTGGTAAATTCTATGAAGAGCGAGACTATCGAAACCGGAAGTAAGCGTATTCTCATTTGCCTTAATCAACCGTGCGACTTAGAGAATACGTTGAGTTGGCGTTGAAAATGGATCCTTAAACCACTTGGTATCGTCACTACGGCCACGACTCAAGGATTGCGATTTCTCGAACCGTCTTTTGTGTCAGGTCAAGATTTCAGTGGAATGCTACAGGCCTCTGAGAATCAGTGGCCACGACATAGTTGGCTTGCTTGCTTCAGAAAGTTTCGTTGAAAGAAAATTCTCGTGGCGAATGGAAATCCCACAGAAAGTGACTGGTTGGAACTGCTGATTCTGCGCCTTTACCATGCTTTTCGATTCGCGATGGGCGACAGATAGAACTCTGGTTGATTATCACAACCAAGCACCGAAAACCAATGAGTCGACGGGTAAATCGTTCTCAGTACTTCTAATAAAGCTGTTGTCCGAGTTAATCGTCAACACATGGAAACGGATCTGTGACAGTGACGAGTTCCGGATTGTTAGGCAACGACGCTAGGGTAGCAAGCGATATTGAAACAACTGGGAGCCCGAACTTTTGTTAGCACTTTCAACCCGCCAACGGTGCCAATGTTGTTAACTTCGAGCGCCGATCAATCATGGTGGTAGCGCTTCAAATTTACTTGCGGTCGGAAACGTCAAGAGCAGCGTCGTATAGTCGTCGCCCTATAAACCTCCGGTGAGATCTAATTCTGGAAGAGATCCACAAACGACACTCCCAACACCATGAAGCAAAGGTCCCTGGTAATGAAGTGAATTATTATCGCCTGTTCAAGATGCAGTCATGATACGGTATCCGGTAGGAGAACGAGGTCGCACACACTAAATTTAGACCTAAACACACTACAGTACGTACCTACTTTGTCATGCAGTGGTGAGCAGTGACTTCACCGACTGGCCGCACCTTTTGAAACATCTCGGTACAGTGCGGGAACTGTAAAGATAAACCGCCAATTTGCAGTTGAGTCCATTTAGGCGTTGACTGCCCTTGACTTCGCGCCTGATCACATATACCAGTACTTGAGCCCATTTCTCTGCAGAACAGGATCTTATGGGGTTCAAAGACCAAATCAAGATGCCAACCCATATTGGTATCATGATGTTGATTTTGGGGCTGGCCGAGACGAGAAACTCCCCACTGCACAGAAGGTTCAAAAGGCTATATAAGCTTTTATAGGTGCGGTACTAGGCTACCGTATTTGAGCGTCGCAAATCAAACCCAACGCCAATGTGCCAACAGCTCTTTGTCCATGTCCGCGTTCATCAACCCACATAGAAATCGGCAAGCGTAACGGTGCTGTTTGGGTTAGTACAGTACCAAGGCTGAATCAACAAACCTGAAAGGATAATGCTGTGATTAAAGTTGGCCATGGACGCTGCTGCAGCCCGCCCTCATAATCAGGAATGTCATATCTTCATTTTGATGGTTTTCGCTATCGTGAACGTTTTGGTAATGATCTTAGATTTGAAAAAATAAACTTCATAAACGTACAGAACTACACTCGAGTCGAATAATATTATCCCAAGTCCCATACGTCGTGCCTGTTGTGTCAAATAATAATCCGGCGCTCTGTAAAGCACGCCGTTCAAACAATGGTACTCTACTTAATTACATGTGCTCCTTGACCTCCTTCGCCTTGCACCAGAATAGTTAGAACGGGTGTTGTTGGAGGGGTCCGACCGCCAGAAAAGCGAAACTTGATCGCGATGAGTTCGTCTGGTCCTGTCGACGACTCAGGCGCATTAGTTGATCTTGCCTGTCATGACGTTGGCGGCAATGTTTTATATGCGAATAACGGTCTGCAACACCTGACTGTTTTGACCTAAACGTTTACCTGACGAATATTGCAGAATTTTTCGCAGAAGCAGTCCATCTTTTACGTCACGGACGAGCAGTATACGACCCAGAAGCATTCTGTATGACAGGGAAAGTTATGGATGGCTGGGAAACTGCTAGACATGGGTAATCGATTGTGGTCGGTATTTTGATTACTTTTTTCGACAATGGTACTTAGATCTCTGGATAACCAGCGCAATGGTCACGATTTCTGCATTATCCGCTTAGGGATCCCTGGCATCATTTCCAGTACGTTGATTTGTTTTTACGATGACGCGTCCAACGCTAATTTCAATTGGTAGAGGTTGATGTAGATACTCTGTGGTTTACAGGAAATTATCCGGAATCTGCTAGTAAGATGTATTTACTCGAGGAAAGCTGCTTACTTAAGTTTCGATGGGGCCTAGTGGTTGAAGCCGCGACGGCGCCCGAGGAAATGTCGTGGATCGACCTGCAGGAAACCGTCCGATGGTTTCCAATTGTCCCCCGGTCCGCTTTAGTATCCGGGGTGGCTGATCGCGGGCATAACATCTTCGACGTTGTCGATGGCGAGTCTCTCAACAGCCTGCATCATCGTCGCCGGTTTACCCATGTGAAATTAAGCATATTTCCAGATGGAGGTGTTTCTCGCCTTCGGGTATATGGTAGAGCTTCGCCCAACTGGGAACACTTCCAAGCACTCAATATCCCTATTGATCTTGCCTCCGTCAAGTTTGGAGGACAGATATTGTGGTCCAGTAATAGTTTCTATTCGACCGCGGCCAACCTGTTATTGCCCGGGCGGGCAGCAAACATGGGAGGTGGTTGGGAGACCAAGCGATCAAGAAATTTGATTCATCACGAGTCAGTGATCGTAAAACTAGGTTGATGTGATGATTTTGCCATTACTCTTATGAATTTGGTGTTTGTCCAGGCTGCCAGGGAGTGATTCATGCAATTGAGATCGATACATCCCATTTTCGGGGAAATTTTCCTCACCAGTTCCGGATCGACGCAGCATTGTGTGATAAGTCGTCAGCTCTTCACGAACTTAAATGGGATACATTAGTCGAAACGCGGGCAGGTGCGATCTCCAAGAATACAAAGTTATCCATCCATGTTGAATCCATTGACAATTTAGGCCGCGCTCACCATCGTATGGTTGTTTTGCTGGATGAGATGGTTCCTCAAAGAATAGCTACTCCGATTACCCACATCAAGTTAATTTGTATACCCGACGGTGGCGTTTCGAGGCTGCGAGTGTATTGCTCTGGATATTCAACCAATTCTTGAACAGATGCAGTGTCGTCACTGGAATATAATAACAATCACTTACTAAGAATTCTCAGATCTGTGATTTGATTATATTTCGCTCCTGCAAAATATTGCTTTGTAGCGTCGCGAAGTGTACGATGTTTGAGACTGAAAGTGGAGAACGACTTTTCATCACCATTGATTCTCGATTCAGTTTGGGAGCAGGCGTAGCCTAAAATCCATTCAAAATCGGTGCAGAAGATCAGGAGGAAACAATACCACGTACGTATTTTTCCATCATCATTCATGTACTTGAATAAGAATCGCCATTGACACTTGTCAGCAAATGTGAACTTCGTTCGCTACAACACTTGCCAAACGCAGAAAGCTAAGAATTGTTAAAACTTGCAACTCTGACTTTCTCGATCTTTTGGGTTCATGTCACTGTTTCAGCGTCCGACTTGAGTGAATCGAGTCGAATCGTGCCGGCAAACACCGCAGTCGGCACTCGGCAGCGACCTCATTGGCAGATCCTTCTAACGTCCTCTCACGTAGAACCACCAGCGGGATGTCTGCAAAACTCGCCGCTCATACTGTGTTGGACTTCATGCTGATCTGCGGTCGGCTGAAGACGACCAAGAGAGCGGGATGGGTCAGGAAGCGGGTACACCTTCCAGAGTCCATCTCAGACCATATGTACCGAATGGGGATGCTGTCGATGGTGTTGGGGTCGGACCATGGCTCCAAAATCAATTCGGACAAGGTCCACCGACTTGCCCGAGAAATATCGCCCAAAATATTGAATCACATTATTCGCGTTTAGTGTGTGAAAATGAGTATCGTCCATGATCTTGCTGAAGCGATTGTTGGTGATATCACCCCTTTTGACGGCGTCAGCAACGAAGATAAATATAACATGGAGCTTGCAGCAATGGAAAAAATTACGGAACCGTTAGGGCAATGCGGTGCGCAGATGCTGGAGCTATGGAAAGAGTCAGTTGTTCTCTTGTTGTTTTACGTGTTTCGACTAAACGATCACACAGATATTCTGAAGGAAAGACAACAGAAGCCGTACTTGTTAAGGATATCGATAAGCTCGAGATGGTAATTCAGGTATCCTAGCTGCTTTATACATGCCCAATCTCGATTCCGTAATTCACCGACAAATAGGCTTTCGAATATGAAAGGGATCAGCAGATGAATTTGAACGACTTTTTCCTGTCGACCAAGGGCAAATTCGTGCTCCCATCGACAAACGCAATCGCCGAGCGCATTTACGAGATTCGAGGTGAAAACCAAAACACAAACAAATACGATGAGGCCTTTACATAATAAAACAACATGAAAAAACCGGAAATTCCGGGTGTATTTTCATGGCCGGCAGGTGCTTATATTTGACGCACAGACCCAACCTCAGCGTCATTAGGGTTTATTCGAATCCACTGTAGAGTTTGGCTGTGTACACAGTTATATACAGGGTTTGCCTGAGAGCGCACGATGACACCCTGATATTCCCTACCAGGACTGGACTTGGTAGAGACCAACAGACAGTCCCGTTTTTGCCAATTGCCAAGGGCAGGCGCGTTCATCAAGTACGCGAGTCCATGCAGGCCAGATTAGAAGCCTCAAATGCACTTCTTCGTGTGCATCCGGCCGCCATCATGGATGATGTCTTCAATTGCGCTCACGCCTATTTATGGTATTGCTTTTTGGTTTTGGTTCTTGGGTTCAGCTGCTGTTTCTGCGATATTTTCCGACAACAGTTTGTTAATCACTTTATTGTTCGTCAGTGACGGCATCGATGCGTTTGAAATGACGATGAATCAGTCACTTCCAGAACCTAATGCACCGTTAATTACCGATGTAGCTGAAGCTATTCATTCCAAGATCGTCAAAGCTCTTGATGTCAATTTCGACAAGATGGAGCTCTATGCAATGGGTAACAGACCAAAAAACACGTCCCTTATTTTCGTGGTGAAGAAATAACGTTGACACACCGTTTTCGTCAGGCAATATTTTGAGTTTACCAGAAGATCTGATCAATTCACCATTCCAGGTAATCAGATGATGTACCCATCGGTTTTTTATTCAATATCACATTTATAGGAAAAGGTGGAAGAACCCAACGGAACAACAGCGCTGCAACAACTTTCGCAAGAGGAACAGGAGCTTGACCAGGAACACATGTCGCTGCGGAAGCAGATTAGGTTCGCCGATGTCGCCAATCGAATGCTCAAATCCAAACTCTCGTATTTGGACAATCAATATTCCGGTCTGGACCAAATGATGTCCGATGTCGAAGCCTTCTCTGAACAGCTGCCCACCCTGCAAGCTGCTTGCCTTAAAGTTGATCAAGAAGTCAGAACACACGCTGCTCAGGTTGAGAAACTTTCGTCCGAGGTTGGAGATCCTAAACGGATTTTTTCGCCAAGAGGTTGGGCTCTGTCTGTGGTTATTGCATCCGTGAATTAAAGTATTTGCATAGACAGCTTTCGGTTTCCCAATGGCCACTTCTCTCTCCAAAACGTCAATGAATTTGCTGCATACTGTCAATAAATATTCGCGAAAAGAATTTCGCTCGTTGCAGGAAATGATCATGCACTTTGGATGGGAAATGATTGTGAAGTACGCGTTTATAATGATGGAAGTAACTGGCCATGGTTTTTTGGCAATGGCGACTCTTCAAGAGGCGATACAGATGCCGTTAGGTAAAGGTTGCTGCTGCTCTGGTTTTTGCTAATTATGACGATCTTTCGCCATTGGCATCGCACCAAGGTAATAGGGCCATTGGCCCGAGATGGCAAACCGTCCACTAGTTACTCCTGACGAAAATGAATTTGAGAGACGCAATGACGGTGCCGACCACCCGACTCTCAATGTGATGTCAGCTTTATAGTATCACCTCGATCTCTGGAGTCCCCAAAGCCACCATTCGGCAAACGACCGCTCAACAATGCTATGGGGTTAACAAGTTTGAGTCGAATTCGCAACGAGCCGAAGTGGCGACGAAGTTTGGAAACAATTCACAGTCATCGTTACTTGCGCCATGGACACGGCGCTGATGACATATATATGTGCGTTGTCCTCACGAAAGCGAATGATGTGGAGAGTCTACGATCAGTTCTTTCGGTCTAATTGGAGAGGAGGTTCACCCCCCAAGCACGCTCCACAAATGTGGTGAACGTGATCGGGTCGGGGGAACCTGAGCGGTGTTGAGGATCATTCATTCCTGCCCATTGACAAACCTGTCGTGCGCTGCCGATTTCTGTCGATATCGTCGCGACAATCGGTCTATGGACATTGGCAAGAAAAACTATCTTTGATGATACAGGAAGGATTGATGTGCCATTGCATTTGGCATCAAGGTGCATTCGGGTCAAGCCTTAGCCGCAGCGTTCGAATTTTTAGAGGATTGACGGTCGTTGCGATAGGACGCGACGAACACCTCTGCAGTTGATTCCTTTTAAATCCTGAGGGGGACGCGTTCATTCATTCTCAACTTCAGGTCAAATGCACTTTGATTGAACGAGGAATCTGTCGACATGTGACACCATCCCGTGCGCGAAGCACAGCGAGGAAATCAACTGTCCGAACGCATGGAGCCCAAACCGCCGACAGCGATTGTGCTGTTTTTTTGCTATTTTGGTACTGTTTTTTAAGTCAAAAGACTCGATTTAAAGACTCAATCTGCTTAGGGAATTCATGGAGAATATCGATCAGGTGGCCTTTTAGGGGTCGACGTCGTTTTCAAAGTTTTTATTACCGGTCTGCGAATTCCATTTGGGGGTGCTGGGTTCATCACTGTGGCCAAGATATAAATAAATGGATTGGAAAATGGGGCCATCAATTCCGACATTCGCGATTCAGTACAATGAAATGTCATGGCTCGAAGATCCATCCTTGCGAATCGAAGCAAAGTCAATTTGATATTCCAGCAAGATTGATTCTTCGCCGTAAATTAACCCGAGACCTCCTCCAATCGTTTACCAAGACTCTCGAAGAGTGTGAACAGTTCGTGATTGCGAAGACACAGTCAACGTGACCGGTCAATCTGTATTTATCCTCTTTTATTAGCAAATACGTTCGTCCTGTCTGCAATTGTTTATATCGTCACTGCGCTGGAACATGTCGGAATTGTTCGGAGATGGGGAGAATCAGTATCTAAATGAAATTAAGTCGCAAATGCTGTCCTGGAGCTGGAACATAGAGATTTGATATCTGTCGATACGATTCGCGGTCATCACAAGATTAGATTAGAGTTGACCCTCTAACGACTCAACAAACTAGATCAGGTCAAATACACTTGATGTTGTATGGTATGGTATACAGATGTTCGCGGGTTCTTATTGGTCGGGTATTCCTGTGTATTACCAGGTGTTTCCCTACTTC
The DNA here is from genome assembly GCA_900404475.1 of Spongospora subterranea. Classification (NCBI taxonomy): domain Eukaryota; phylum Endomyxa; class Phytomyxea; order Plasmodiophorida; family Plasmodiophoridae; genus Spongospora; species Spongospora subterranea. Next base: position 29,168 of record OUQQ01000413.1, on the reverse strand, counting down.
CCCCTGGCCGCTACAAGTAGTTTGAGTATCCACTGAAAGAGCCTATTAGACCAGCCCCACCGAATGGGATCTGCCCCACCCGATTACATTGCCTATCCAGAGTTATCGAGTTCACTGCCAGCCAGGTCACTCTCCCACATTCATTAAAGGCCATGTGGTAAGATCGTAGTTATCTACTGTAGATGAACCAGTCTGATTTTTCAGCTTTGCGCTTTCATAGCTCCAAATTGGTGTGTTGAACGTAGTTATCGGGAGCGTCTTGTTGAGTCGTCTGCATTTCTTAAGTCGGCTCTTGAATATTTCGCAAATGTATTACGTGGTGTTCGATTGTTTCGGGATGTTTGTTCGCAGTGTCTGCACTTGGTCGTGTCTTCCATTCCAATGTTGTTGAGGTGTTGTCTGCATCTGCTATGTCCAGTTCGTGCTCTGTTGATTACAGCATGTGTGGCGTCGATTCACGTGGTAGTTTGCGAAACGGGTCTCTATCTGGGTTGTTTGGGAGGTGACTGCATTTGATCTTCGCTTTCAGGTACTGTTTTAAGAGAACTGTTTCGTATTTCTTTAGTTGAAGATTGAAAGATTACAAAAATGGTTCATGCTCTATTTTGGTCCCAATATTCGCCGTATTCTTTGCTAGTTGATCAATTTCATTGCTTCGTCGTATTGCTGTTGAGTTGTCATTGTCAGATGTGTCACTTGTTTGGTGGACATGACGTGGAATGTAGTGAATGTGAATCTGATTGCGACGGGATAATATCGCTAACAGTCGAGCAGAGTCTGCCACAAATGCATATCTCACCCACCATAACGAGTCTGTTATTATGTGGATCGTTCTGTTTGTGAATTTCTTCTCTATGGCCAGTTCTAGACCAACTTGTAATGCAATTATCTCGACTTCGTAACTCGAGGTGATTTTGCGACCCAGTTTGATTTGCGACTTCTCCTGATTGTGATTTTCCGCTTCACATTGGTGTTTTTATAGCAAATGAGGGCAGCAGTACCCCCTTTTTCCCGTTGGTTCAACTGCCATCAGTCCATATTTCTACATCCGGGTCACGAGGAAGAAGTTCGATTTTTTCGTGCTTTGCAATTGCCTCCTTTCGAGTGGATTTGTGGTAATTTACTGTATAAAGAGCTTCTAGAATGTTTGCTGCAATATCTACCTTTACATGAATGGTTTTGTATCCATTCGGGACTCTCTCTCTGAGAGATTTCCAGACTTCGCCAAGTGGAGACATTTGGTCTCATTTGGTGTAGTCCTGTCCCAGTTGTGATCCTTTGACGCGCGCGGCTAAACCGTCATTGTGGTTGCGCTTTGGTGTCGATACATTTTTTAATGATCCTGTAAATGGGTTCTCATGTAATCATTATATGCTATTAGAATTGGTCTGAACGTGGTGCTTTAAAAACTTGCAAGCGTCGTCAAATGTCGGTTGCCGATTCTGTCATGTCATTCAGAATTGGTGATTTGTTGCAAGCTGGATTTGTCAAGAGATTAGCCCCAAGGTATTTCATTGTTGTCGCTCTATGGATTTTGCCATTTCCATCAACACTATTTTGTCTGAATCTGCGTGTTTATTAAACAGTTAATTTTGTTGTCCTTGCACCATTTATATAGTTCGCTGCTGCTTTCTTGTTGTTTATCAGCGACCTCTTTTTTAGAAGTGCCATGTTTCCATTGTGTAATGTCGTCAACATTTACATTGCTATTGTTCATATTCAAAGGTGCTTCATACATATACGATATCCACAGTAAAACACTAATACTGGACCATTGTGGAATACTTGATGCGTTTATAGGGCATATTCACAGATCACCACCGTCTCAACAATTGATAGAGGAACACCCTAGATCATTAAAACGCCTCTACCACCCGCAGCAGCGCGAAAACTTGCTGTTGAGATCCTGTCGAAGCTTTTATCGACGGAAACCGGTGAACAAGGAGAGATATAGGAGATGGGGCACCCAGATCATCACATCAGATTGGTGTCCGGTTCCGAAGGCAACGCTGATGAAGGGAATATCTGATTTGGAACATTGACGATCAGATGATACGTTGATGGCGATGGGGATTCACAAGACGAGAGTTGACATATGAAGGAGCAGGAAAGTTGAATAGTTTGAAGGGGACAATCGGGTATCTGAATTTGAAGAGAACTTAAGGAACATGTCTTCGGTCCTTCTTATACGACACCTAGAGCCGTTCGTCTCATTCAATGACGACACGGCGACACCATGAGCGGTTCGTCTTATCGTTGACTCAGAACTCATCGTTGCCACTTGGCGAACGGCACTACTTTTGCGCCATTTCTCCAATGTGTGCCCTGCGCCATTTCTCCAATGTGTGCCCTCAACATGTTGGGATTGCTGATTGTGGCGATCGGGACGACTCGATCTTCGACAATCGGATCTGAACCTGGTGAGGCCAATCCGCTTGGCTCTTGTCAGGCCTATCTCGCCCCAACAATCGCCTCCTCCACTTCAACGGTATGGATCAGGGAACGTCGCTCCTAATCAAAAACATTGAGTCATTCAGGACGCCATATCTCTGTCGCAGGAGTGGGCAATGATCCTTGGCGACACCCACAGTATACAGTTTCCAGCATTTGAATATTCGATGACATGGGATCAACAGTTGATGCAAGGCGATTCCTTGTTGGAGTTTGATTTTCCCGATATCAATCGTGTCGACCAGTTTGGTGAAAGTTATTCGATTATTGTAGCCATCAAATTCATGTTGAAATCGTGATTCGGTTTGCTCAATGTGTTTTTAGGAATTGGACACGATCACGGGTTCAATAGTTGGCGCATCCCATATCAGTATTGATTCTCAACAGTTGAGATTAGATGACCAGAATCTCGATTGCCTGAACAATTCGAATCGAATTCCGATTAATTCCGAAATTTTGCCCTCCAAAGACTTTCGAGATAATCTCGTGCCCACTAACACAAACGCCCATGGGTTTGATGAAATTCCTTCGAAAAACTTAGCCGTTCAGTTCATGCTCAAATTGTGGTTCGGTTTGCTAAGTTTGTCTTAGGATGGAAACCCGAGCACGAGTTCAATTGATACATGGCATATCAGTTTTGATGGTCAACAGTCAATTTCCAGCGTAGACGGCAACAAATTCGATTGCCGCAACGATTGTCACCAAACGACGACTAATCCGGAATATCAGCTTGATGGCGTTCGTGAGAAGTTGATTGCCGAGAATCGCAATTACCAATTTCCGGAGCTTAGTGCACTCAAAAAAAGGTTGTTCTTTCAAGGGCAAGACTTGGAGGAATTGACAATCCTCTTGCCGCTCATGAACGACCTGGATGAGGTCAAAGACTATGATAGCCTCTGTGTGTTCCTGGTCAGTACTGTTGTGGTCCACTCTGTCTGATCACAAACGTGATCGTCTGCTTAGGGAAAGGAGCCGAACCCATCCGAGGTCGAGTTTATGTCGGAACTACTGTTTGTCGGAAAGTCGGCGCCGGATGACACATTTGTGGTCGGGCAATATACCATCGATTTTCTTCAGCGTATCGAAAAGGCAACCAGCACCCTGCAAAAACTGATCCTTATTTCGAATTTTTTTTTCAAGCTGGTCTCGTCCAGCGTGCTGCTCGACAATATCAGTCGTGAGGTGTTTTCGTGTCTCCAGGTCACGTGCACACCCGTCCTTCATTGTCTGATAATATGTTGCGACAAAGACATCGCCCTGTTCCAGACACGTTGGGGCCCGTGTTTTGACCACCGTAACTTCAAACAAAAATGCTGCCCCGGTCTTGGATCAGATCATCACACCTGCGGTTATCTGAGGACAACAAAAATCTTCAACCCTGACGAAAGGTTTTCATACGCTGTGTTTTTACAAAAATTGATGAACATCTATGTTTTCAGATACAAGTCCGATTTAATGGACCTCGATGCTATTATTGGTGCTGTTTTGAAATCAAAAAACTGTATTGAAAAAATCAAACTGTGTAGGGAATTCATCCGGAGATACCGATCTGGTGACCGTAAGATTCGACGTCGTTTTCAAAATTTTTATTACCGGGCTGCGAAAGCCGTCTGGGGGTGCTGGGTTCATCACTGTGGCCAAGATTTAAATGTATGGATTGGAAAATGGGGCCATCAATTCCGACATTCGCGATTCAACACAATGCATTGTCATGGCTTGAAGATCCATCCTTGCGAATCGATCGATATTCCAGCAGAATTTACTCTTAGCGGCTCACAAACCCGAGACCTCGTCAAAATGTTTTCCAAAATTCTCGAAGAGGATGAGCGGCTCGTGATTGCGAGGGCACAGTCATCAAAACCGTCCCATCAGGGTGTATCTTCTTTTATCTGCAAATTCGTTCGTCCTGTCTGCAATTGTTTATATCGTCACTGCGCTGGAAACATTTCGGAATTTGTTCGGAGATGGGGAGAATCAATATCGTACACCATGTTCAGTCGCAAATGCTGTCCTGGAGCAGGAACAAAGGGATCAGATATCTGTCGATATGAGCGCATCATCAGACCGTTAGATAAAACTGGCCCTCTAAAGACTCGTGAAACTAGATGAGTTCAAATAAACTTGATGGGTTTAGCAAATATTCACAGGTTCAAATCCTTGATCTGTTATAGTCATCTCAACTGTTCTCCGCTCAAATCGTTGGATTCTCTGGAATATTGGCCAAAGATGCAGATATGGAGTCCACAGATCCCTCATCCATAGGCTACGCCAGTCGCTCTCGATTGATGTCCATTGAAATTGTGCCAAATGATTGGTTGGAGTCGTCAACCACAAGATATGATCGTTAAGTGGAGAATGCCAAAAGATTCCACCCCGTATAGAGAACAACCCACTCAGAACATTTGTGAGTTCTCTTCTCGGTTAGAAATCGTGTACTTGGATAAGCGTAAAATGTTTGACACTTAACGATCTACTGAATATAACGGGAACCCGCACCACGATGACACCGACATGTTGAAATCAACAGAAGGTATCAGATGTCAGGAGCAACACCAGACATAACAGAACAACGGCTGCACGTAGAGCGAAATGTGAATCTGCCAGAGACCCACTGCAATGTCAACGAAAAAACAGATTTACGCTGGATCATTGGCAAAACAAAAGAAGCTATAGATAACTTCAAAACATATTTCGACAAAACACAGGACCGACCATGGGCTCCACTGTTTGACGACCTCACAATAGCAGTATTTGTATTGATATACTCCTTCCGTTCCAAGTACCTGGTCGATACTCGTTTTTTCACCGGACTCATGAAAACGTGTCGGACGAGGATGATGCCCTTCTGCTCCTCGGACAAGGAGGTAAACGTGGTCGCGACGAGAGCGTATCCGTTATTACGCTGTTTGGCAAACCAGTTGATCAGAAGGTAGGCCCAAAAAGGCAAAGATACACATTTGTAATCTCGATGCAAATTCTTAAACAATTTGATACTCAAATATATGTACTGTTGGCAGTATAATCGCAAACCCGGGCAGTGTGTTCAATATCCAGTAGCCGTGAAAATGATCATGTACAAAGTAAATTACCTGTTGAAAGAGTACGGTACATACGTCATCACCACGTAAATATCAACACGAAAGGGAAATCAGGATTGAGATGCGAAACCAGTTGTACATATATGTCTTCAACTCGCCCCCTCGGAACGACACTTAGGAGGTTCCGAAATAAAATGAAATTCGTTTTACCGAAAGGTTTGGTAAATACATCGGCAATATTGTCATTTGTGGAGATTTGTTGTGGGAAAATTCCTTCTTTAAGAACGTGATCACGAATAACATAGTATTTCCTAATATTGATATGTTGCTTTTTGAGCGTTGTTCTTCATCTTCGGCAAAAGATATTGGCTCCAGTATTGTCACAATATATCGTTGTCGGATTGACTTGCTTGAAGCCCAATTCCTCGAGTACGTTCCGTAAAGCGATGACTGCAGTTGATGCCATTGATAGTGCTACCGTCTCTGCTTCACACGAAAGTTGTGCAGTACAGTTTTGCTGGTTGTTGGCAAAAGCTGACTGCATGTCCTGACATGAATCTGAAACTATCTTGATCGCCTGCCCATTCGGAATCTGAATAGGCCTATGTTCGTTCGATTTCTCAAACAGTAATCCATGCCCTGATGTTCCTTTCAGGTATCTTAACACTCGCTTGAGTGCAATATAGTGATCGTTGCCTGGGTTGATGACGAACTTGCTTAGAATGGCGACTGCAAACGCAACGTCCTGTCTCGTCAATTGTAAATATAACAGACTTCCCACAATCTGCCTATAATCGATTCCTCGGTCGATCTGCTCCAATTGCCTTCTTTCTGCCTCGTCTTTGGTGCACATTGCGTTTGTTAATTTTATCCCTTCGACCATCGGGGTTGCCACTGGATTACACTCTTTCATTCCGCTTCTAGTTGATATTTCCTGTATATAGCTGCCTTGATGTAGAATGATGCTTCGATGATCGATCCGATCAATCTCAATGCATTTTTATATATCGCCATTCGCTGCAGTGATTTTAGATTGTTTGTGAAGCTCCATTCTTGTTGATGCACTTAATTCTTTGTGTCCAATCCGAGCCATATCATCAACATACAGTCCAAGTATGAGAAACTTTGAATCTGGTCTTTTAACGTAGAAACATGTTTTTAAATTTGATTTTTGTGAAATCTAATTGCTCTTTTAGGTATCAATCGATTGCTTTGTGCCATTCTCGGGGAACCTGCTTCAATCAATAGAGGATTTCTGCAGTTTGACAATTCGTTCAGTGTTCCATATAAGAACGCAGGTCTGTACGTATCTTATCCTGGAATCTCCACAAGCAGTTTGAATATCAGCCTCAGAATATCACTTCAAATTAGTGGAGCGCAGGTCTTATCAAAATCCACTCCGTTCCTTTGCCAGGCGCCTTGGACTACTAGGCGACATTTAAATCTAAAGATGCTACACTGGTTACAAAATTTAGTGTGGCCCACACTAATTGCTGTGCAGCCTGAGTCGATCACCCACGAGGAGTTTGTCAGCGTGTAGTTACGAATTGCGGAACAAGCAATTTGGGTAGTAATCGGGGGATAAGATGAACTGGCCTTTCCCTCTTTTTTGTATTGACGATATTTAAGACGTTTCTCAGGATGTTGAGCCCAGCACTCGCTATCGGAATGAGAGTTAGAACGATGGTAGGAGCATTTGTACGACTGTGCCTTTTGATTGCCTCGTATGTTCATCGCCAGCAAATGGGGTATGGTGGAATCTCGTATTGACGCGATAGAAGCTGAGCCTCATGATTAACCAGTTCTGAGATAACGTCCTGAAATTTTGGATCATCGGTAAGCTTAATGATAATGGGATCGAATTCTTCTGGAAAGTAGTATGTCAATGAGATCATCATCACTTAATATTTTTCCGGCATTGTAAAGCCTCGTAGATGAACTTTGGATGGCAGATGCATAGTTGGCAATAGATGAGCTTCCTTTTGTGAGGTTCCAGAAATCCTTCACCAATCGTGTACGCGTCGCTCGTGATTTCTTCTGGAATAAGTTCTGTATCTTCACCCAGACAGCGTGTGCGTTTGGTTCAGTAATAACGCTGCTGAGGAGGCAATCAGATAAACAAGTGCAGATGATCGATTTGGCCTTCTTATCAGCTTGTTAATCTTCCCTGCTTGATGGCCTGGCAAGAGGTCCTTCAATGAAACTCTCAAGGTCGTTAGTTGATAGATACATCGTAACCTTTTGTTGCCAAAGAAGAAGAACTTCCTTCATGATACTGTAACGTGAGCGTATGTGTAACGTTGATGTCGTAGTGAAATGATCTCTGGGTGGAGAACATTGTAACGTAAACTGCAGTGGTAACGTGAAGTCACTTAGTAACGTTGAACTCTAGCGCTTTGTGCTGTCGGGGAAACGTTATGATAGTATACTTGGCTTGAAGCCTTGAAACGTTGGGGTAGTCGAGATATTACGCAAAGTGTATCGAATATTCGCTTTCTTCGACTGTTAATCTTTTCAGACGTTTGACCCTGATGTAAACCGATGAATATCAGAATGAATTTATTAGGGTGAATGAAGCTCAGGAAATATGATTGTAACATTAGATCCATGTTGAATTAGTATTATTTCCCTGTGCTCATCCTCTATAATAAAACTGCCCAAAACGTCTCCAAAGTAGTTTCCGGGAATCAAACACAACCTCTGCGATTATGGGTCGAGATGGCAGTCAACAAAATAGCGAGTGCTTAGTTCGTCTGATAAATTCTCGCAGGCTTTGCTGCATATGATCAATAAATATTCGCGAAAAGAAGTTCGCTCGTTGCAGGAGATGATCATGCACTTTTAATGGGAAATGATTGTGAAGGACGTGATTATAATGATGTCAATAAAAGCGTTAGAAGTAACTGGCCATGGTTTATTGACAATGGCGACTCTTCAAGAGGCGATACAGATGTCACTAGGTAATGGTCGTTGCTGCTCTGGGTTTTTGCCTCAACTATGACGTTCTTTCGCCATTGGCATTGGCATCGCCCTAAGGAATAGGGCCATTGGCCCGAGATGGCAAACTCCTCACTATTCACTCCTGACGAAGATGAATTTGAGAGACGCAATGACCAACACATGATTTTCATTATATGTACTTTGATCAACACTAGATCATAAAAAAAACGCCTCTACTACCTGCAGTAGCGGGAAAACTTGCTGTTGAAATCCTGTCGAAACTTTTATCGACGGAAAACGTTGAACAAGGAGAGATAGGGTAGTGATTGGAGATGGGGAACACAGATCATCACATCAGATTGGTGTCCGGTTCCGAAGGGAATATTTGATTGGGAACATTGACGATCAGATGATACGTTGATGGCGATGGGGATTCACAAGACGAGAGTTGACATATGAAGGAGCAGGAAAGTTGAATAGATTGAAGGGGACAATCGGGTATCTGAATTTGAAGAGAACTTAAGGAACATGTCTTCGATCCTTCTTATACGACACCTAGAGCCGTTCGTCTCATGCAATGACGACACGGCGACACCAAGAGCCGTTCGTCTTATCGTTGACTCAGAGCTCATCGTTACCACTTGGCAAAACGAACGGCGCTACTTGTGCGCCATTTCTCCAATGTGTGCCCTCAACATGTTGGGATTGCTGTTTGTGGCGATCGGGACGACTCGATCTTCGACAAATGAATCTGAACCTGGTGACGACAATCCGCTTGGCTCTTGTCAGGCCTATGTCGCCCCAACAATCGCCTCCTCCACTTTAACGGTATGGATCAGGGAACGTCGCTCCAAATAATTGAAAACATTGATTCATTCAGCACGCCATGTCTCAGTCGCAGGAGTGGGCAATGATCCTTGGCGATACCCACAATATACAGTTTCCAGTATTCGAANGGTGATCGCCTATTTGAACGCGCCCAGGAGCGTCGAGGTCAGTCGCAAGTACACCCACAGCGCCACCCCGAGGTCGATTCTGGGTCCGACTCCATGATGGTCGATTCGTTCAGAACCACCGGCCGCCCGCGACTGGGTCAATAAATATTCGCGAAAAGAAGTTCGCTCGTTGCAGGAGATGATCATGCACTTCTGACGGGAAATGATTGTGAAGGACGTGATTATAGTGATGTCAATTAAAAACGTTAGAAGTAACTGGCCATGGTTTATTGACAATGGCGACTCTTCAAGAGGCGATACAGATGTCCCTAGGTAATGGTCGTTGCTGCTCTGGGTTTTTTACTAAACTATGACGCTCTTTCGCCATTGTCATTGGCATCGCCCTAAGGGAATCGGGCCATTGGCCCGAGATGGCAAACTCCTCACTATTCACTTCTGACGAAGATGAATTTGCGAGACGCAATGACCAACACATGATTTTCATTATATGTACTTTGATCAACACTAGATCATAAAAAAAACGCCTCTACTACCTGCAGTAGCGGGAAAACTTGCTGTTGAAATCCTGTCGAAATTTTTATCGACGGAAAACGTTGAACAAGGAGAGATAGGGTAGTGATTGGAGATGGGGAACCCAGATCATCACATCAGATTGGTGTCCGGTTCCGAAGGGAATATTTGATTGGGAACATTGACGATCAGATGATACGTTGATGGCGATGGGGATTCACAAGACGAGAGTTGACATATGAAGGAGCAGGAAAGTTGACCAGATTGAAGGGGACAATCGGGTATCTGAATTTGGAGAGAACTTAAGGAACATGTCTTCGATCCTTCTTATACGACACCTAGAGCCGTTCGTCTCATTCAATGACGACACGGCGACACCAAGAGCCGTTCGTCTTATCGTTGACTCAGAACTCATCGTTACCACTTGGCGAACGGCGCTACTTTTGCGCCATTTCTCCAATGTGTGCCCTCAACATGTTGGGATTGCTGTTTGTGGCGATCGGGACGACTCGATCTTCGACAAATGAATCTGAACCTGGTGACGACAATCCGCTTGGCTCTTGTCAGGCCTATGTCGCCCCAACAATCGCCTCCTCCACTTTAACGGTATGGATCAGGGAACGTCGCTCCAAATAATTGAAAACATTGATTCATTCAGCACGCCATGTCTCAGTCGCAGGAGTGGGCAATGATCCTTGGCGACACCCACAATATACAGTTTCCAGTATTCGAATATTCGATGACATGGGACCAACAGTTGATGCAAGGCGATTCCTTTTTGGCGTTTGATTGTTCAGATATCAATGGTGTCGACCAGTTTGGTGAAAGTTATTCGATCAATGTAGCCATTAAGTTCATGTTGAAATCGTGATTCGTTTTGCTCAATGTGTTTTTAGGAATTGGGCACGATCACGGGTTCAAGTATTGATTCTCAACAGTTGAGATGGAATGACCAGAACCTCGATTGCCTGAACAATTCGAATCGAATTCCGATCAATTCGGAAATGTTGTCCTTCAAAGACTTTCGAGATAATCTCGTGCCCACTAACAGAAACGCCCATGGGTTTGGTGAAATTCCCTCGAAAAACTTAGCCGTTCAGTTTATGTTCAAATTCTGGTCCGGTTTGCTAAGTTTGCTTTAGGATTGGAATCCGAGCACGAGTTCAATTGATACATGGCGTATCAGTATTGATGGTCAACAGTCAATTCCAAGCGTAGAGGGCAACAGATTCGATTGCCGCAACGATTGTCGCCAAAAGACGACTAATCCGGAAGATCAGCTTGATGGCGTTCGTGAGAAGTTGATTGCCGAGAATTGCAACCAATTTCCGGAGCTTAGTGCACTCAAAAAATGGTTGTTCTTTCAAGGCAAATACTTGCAAGAATTGGCAATGCTCTTGCCGCTCATAAACGACCTAAATGAGGTCAAAGACTATGATAGCCACTGTGTGTTCCTGGTCAGTACTGTTGTGGTCCACTCTGTCTGGGATGTGATGATCACAATCGTGATCGTCTGCTTAGGGAAAGGTGCCGAACCCAGCCGAGGCCGAATTTCACGACAGTATCGCCATGTCGGAACTACTGTTGGTCGGAAAGTCGGCGCCGAATGACACATTTGTGGTCGGGCAATATAACATCGATTTTCTTCAGCGTATCGAAAAGGCAACCAGCACCCTGCAAAAACTGATCCTAATCTCGAATTTTGTTTTGATGATCTCGTCCAACGTGTTGATCGGCAATATGAGTCGCTACGTGTCTTCGTGTCTCCAGTCCACCTGCACACCCGTTCTTCATTGTCTGATAATATGTTGCGCTAAAGACATCGCCCTGTTCCAGACACGTTGGGGCCCGTGTTTTGACCACCGTAACTTCAAACAGGAATGCTGCAGCGGTCGTGGATCATATCATCACACCTGCGGTTATCTGAGGACAAAAGATGTCTCAACCTCTGACGAAAGGTTTTCATTCGCTGTTTTCTTACAAAAATTGGTAAACATTTATGTTTGTAGAGACATGTCCGATTCAATTGACCTCGATGCTATTCATGGTGCTATTTTGAAGTCAAAAGACTCGATTAACATACTCAATCTGTATTGGGAATTCATCCAGAAATACCAATCAGGTGGCCGTACGGCTCGACGTCGTTTTGCAAATTTTTATTACCGGTCTGCGAATCCCATTTGGGGGTGCTGGGTTCATCACTGTGGCAAAGATTTAGATGAATGGATTGGAAAATGGGGCCATCAATTCCGACATCCGCGATTCAGAACGCAAAAATGTCCAGGCTTGAAGACCCATCCTTGCGAATCGAAGGCAACATTTGATATTCCAGCAAGACATAAAGTTCGCGGCCAAAGAACCCGAGGCATCCTCAAAATGTTTTCCGAAATTCTCGAAGAGTATGAGCAGTTCTTGAATGCGAAGACAAAGTCAACGATACCGGTCCATCAGAATTTATCCTGTTTTATCTGCAAATTCGTTCGTCCTATTTGCAATTGTTTGAATCGTCACTGCGGTGGAAACACGTCGGAATTTGTTCGGAGATGGGGAAACTTTATATCGTACACCATGTTTAGTCAAAATTGCTGTCCTGGAGCAGGAACAAAGGGATCTGATATCTGTCGATATGATCTCTATCATCACAACTTGACATAAGAGTTGACAGGTCAACGACTCAACAATCTAGATGAGTTCAAATAAACTTGATGGATTTAGCGAATATTCACAGGTTCATAGGCTTGTTCTGGTGTATTAATCTCAATTCTTTTCCGCTCAAATCGTTGGATTCTGGGGAATATTGGCTGAAGATACAGATATGGAGTCCACATTTCCCTCAGCTATAGACTACGCCATTCGCCCTCAAATGATTGATTTTGGGTCCAATGATTGGTTGGAGTCGGCTAGCTGTACCACTTGCATGGGAATTCCAATTGGGTGTTTTCGCCTCATCGTGCCCGCCGTCTGTGCAACTGAGAAGCGCCATTACGGATGCACTTCTTGTCACGACGGCGTATTGTTGTTGATGTGGACCTCATCTCATGAAAACGTGTCAAACGAGGATGATGCCCTTCTGCTAATCGGACAAGGAGGTAAACGTGGTCGCGACTAGAGCGTATCCGTGAAGGCGCTGTTTGGCAAACCAGTTGATCAGAAGGTAGGCCCAAAAAGGCAAAGATACACATTTGTAATCTCGATGCAACTGGTAGGACAACGAGGCAACCTTACCGTATGGAGAAACGAGATACGTTGGGTCCACCCAATTTCAATATTGTTGACGGAACAGAGGGAACAGAGGACTCTTGT
>OUQQ01000413.1:0-15703 GCA_900404475.1 Spongospora subterranea | reverse complement strand
GCCCTTCTGCTAATCGGACAAGGAGGTAAACGTGGTCGCGACTAGAGCGTATCCGTGAAGGCGCTGTTTGGCAAACCAGTTGATCAGAAGGTAGGCCCAAAAAGGCAAAGATACACATTTGTAATCTCGATGCAACTGGTAGGACAACGAGGCAACCTTACCGTATGGAGAAACGAGATACGTTGGGTCCACCCAATTTCAATATTGTTGACGGAACAGAGGGAACAGAGGACTCTTGTTTTGCCCGATCTTATCAAATTCTTAAACAAATGGCTACTCAAATATATGTACTGTTGGCAGAATAATCGCAAGGCCGTGCAATCTGTTCAATATCCAGTAGCCGTAAAATGATAATTTACAAAGTGAATTTACCTGGTGAAAGAGTACGGTATATCATACCACGTAAATATCAACACGACAGGGAAATCAGGATTGAGATGCGAAACTTGTTAAGGGACAACTGTACCCAGAACGGAGGAAGCCGACTCAGGCGGTGACTCTACTGTCGATGATGGCATCATTACGCACGACCTGGATTGCTGGTGGAAATCGGCAAGCAGATGACTGCGAAGATGATCATTACCGATAACGACAGATGATTATACTGGTGATCAGGCCCTATCACAAGACTTGCCATCACGAGCAACTTCCACATCCGGCTCGAGCAGAAAACGCCAACAGAAAGACTATCCCCGGTCGTACTGGAGTCCTGACTTTTTGAGACTGTGCTAGGGTGAGATCAATGATGAACCCTTTGACCTGACATAATCACCCATGGATGCATTGCCTAACCGTCAAGGACCGAACAGCAGCGGCTTCGATTGCAATGAAACTTCAAAACCCCACATCTCACACAATGGGTTCGCGTCTCAAAACCCGTTCTTGATTTGTTCGAAAACTGGGACTTCAAAAAAGCAATCGAGACTGCAGTTCCCGGTGATCTACTCTGTTGCGACTGTAACTGAGCGTGATCATTTTGAACGATGCCAATTTCGCCCAGAAATGTGGTTTATCAGCAGATCCTTCTCGGACCATCATCCGTAACACAGACTTCATGAAAGCACACGAACGGCCGTAATCGCTTCGGCGTAATCGCTTACCAACCGCGGCCCTGGGGCGATGGCAGCCACACAACCCTCTTCGTAGGACCAGTCGTCGGCGACAGCAAACTCTGTGCAAGCATCATCGGGAATGAGGCGGGCGACGACATGGCGCTACACACCACGTTGGAGTCATGATGTCATGTCAACATGTTGCGCATTATATCTACCGCGGCCTCCGTTGACAGTACAGTAACGTGCCATGTCTGGTAACGATAGTTTGTCCCTTTTATTGATATCGCAATGAGTATATTTCATGCGCTCTCTTCATTCTTTTAGATGTTTCTGCTCGTCTGCACGGTCCACATTAGATCCTCGAGACGCCTTCCAAAGAGCTCTCTCGTCTGGCTGGAATCATTCGAGCAGTTTGAAAGCGTTTACCGAGCTGGCGTCTTGCTCGCAAGCGAATCCAGATGATCTGGATAAAGTTCTTCGTTTGCTGGGCAAGGTAGGCAATACCCATAATGAGATGGCCCAGGCATTTCATACCCCAAACTATGGACGGCCGAGCGAATGGGCTGTCCATTGCCTTACTCTCCACTATAAAGATACCCAGAAGGACAAGCCCATTCCGGATTCTCATCCAGTTCAAATCGCCTTAAAATTAGGTTCAGTCCCATTCTCATCATCCCTTGACATGGCGTTCATTGACCTTATCGAACTTGGCCAGACTCATAAAAACGTGCTCTGGGATCTGCTTGGATCCTGTATTGAGCATTCATTGCCTTTTTCAGACTCGAAATTGTTACACGTCGCTTTAGCGCATCTGTCCAGATATATCGAATCGGACCAAGAAGCAGATCTGCTTTTATCTCATTACAGCGCTTTGCTGATATCCTCATATCAAGCAGACTCAGTTCAGATTAACAAAAGCATAAAAAATTTGGTGCTCTCTGGGCGATCACAAGTGGCATATCGGCTGTATGTGATTTTCGCTAAACAGAGTACGTGCTGCATTTCCATGCAGCGATCAGTATTCGCTCTTATGGTCGGAAATCTACCGCCTCGTCTTGCGATCGATGTACTGAAGGATTTCAAAAATATTCCATGCTCAACAATTCTTGCATCGAGCATTCGTACATTTGTGCTCTTAAACCGATTTTCGGAAGCATTCCACCTTTATGAACAGTTAAAATCGGATTCAAAGTCATCTTTACAAAGCCATATTTGCCGTTCGAACGCTGATGAGTCTGTTAGATGGCTGCGATGGTCAATCGAGACTGGCGTCAGTCTTACCCGGAAATCTATCGCTCATATATTTTCCTGTTTGGGCGATTTTCCTGAACTACGATCTTTAGCTGCTCTTCAATGTGCCAGGCGAAACTGTCACCTATCCTCAGATATGATTTCGCATTTTCGATTAGGATCGGGCAAATATGGAGATCCTTCAAATGAGCTGATTGTGAACGCAATTTGTTCGTCGACTGATCGGATTCGGTTAATGTGGGCCTACACACATGTAAGAGATGTTTATTACGCTTGTGAGTGCTAAAAAATTGTTTGGACAGGCTAATAATCACGCTGCTGTCTCATATTTAATGTCGCAAGATGGACCTGATTTTTTTTCAAGCAGTGCCTATACTATTTTGATCGCGTCATCTCTTCTTCAAGATACCTGGCTTCAGTTGACACCCGTAATTCTAAGGCAAATGATGAATCGTGAAGTTCCAATTGAGACACGTGCTTGGCACCGCATATGCAATTCTTGTTTATGCTCGAGCCTTCATGTCAATACTCTGTTAACATGGCGCTCTGAATTCTCTCCAAATTTCAGTGAAGAGCTGAAATTTCTGTTTATTCGCCCTATTCGCTTTTTCATGAAGAGTAGCCAGTGGCAACTCGCTTTGATCCAGTTCAACAACATGATCAGCGCAGGATGCACCGATGCGCTTTCACATTCGTCAACGGTTTCCTTGGCGGTTCGAATATATTTACATCTGAAAATTGATTGGCCTGCTGAACTGGTAATCACTGACAGTGTTGTTCATCATCCTGCTGTACAACGCTCGTTTATGTCTTTGTTTCCCATGACAAAACTTGCTAGGCGGAAGATTAGCTGCAATCATGAATTGGATTCTGTAGTCCGGTCGCTGATTAGCAATCCCTGCTCACATGAAAATCGTTTAGACCGCTGTTTTCAGGTTTTCATTTCGTTTACCGAACAAACGCCAAAACAAAAACCGTTAACTCGGACTATTTTTCGGATCTTGCGCCTTTGCGAGTCTGCCAATGCATCTGCGATTGCATCCTACGTTATTCAGAAGGCCATAGCTTCAGGAGTGAACATCAATTCTAGAAGGAATCACATAATCCAAAGGAAGTTTCCAAACATGTTTGGAATTCCAGAACTACCAATTTCAGCTCTATCTTAATCAATAGACAATAATTAATTTAATTACACAATGAAGTTATTTAAAGATCTCTCATGTATTGAGATTCCAAGAGACAATCCTGGAATCTTCACCGCCCGTTAGTATTTTCCCATTTAGTATACAGGATGATCGAACACCAGAGCTATGACCATTGAAGAGCGTCATTGCAGGTTCGAACGAATCACGAGCTACAAAACTGCCCAAAACGTCTCCATAGTAGTTTCCGGAAATCAAACACAACCTCTGCGATAATGGGTCGAAATGGCAGTCAACAAGATAGCGAGTGCTTAGTTCGCCTGATAAAGTCTCGCAGACGTCAGGAAAAAACCCGACAACTTCCGTATTTTCAATACTGCAGAGAGTCATCGATTCGATTTCCGAAATACAATGGATAAAGTCATGATTGTTGCCGAAGAAATTAAATGACCTTATCGACTGGTTCGTGTTGAACACTGATCAATGAAAAATAAGTGATCTCTTCGATGAGTCGCAAACATAACAGACCTGATACCAGGGCGTCATCAAGTGTTGAAGCATTCAGATCAAACTTGTTAATGAGACAGTCAATCGACCCGCTGAATAACAGCGATTTGAATGAGGGATGGAATCTTATATCTCTAACTTCTTCAGTGTGAAACTCGTCAAGGACGCCAAGTTGATTGGACAACGACCTGGGGACCCATATCAGGAATATGATGGCGTTGTGCAAAAAAAATGCGGCTCGCAAACCTGATATCCCAGAGGGCAATATCGCCAAACGTATCGCAACCTGCAGCTGCTAACGTCCCATTGCAATCGAACGAGAACAGAGACTCAGCGTGACTGACCGAAACCGCAACCGTCCCCGTTCGAAGATCGATCATGGTCCACTTCTCTGTGAACAAACGTCAAAATCAATAGCGAACTAGCATGGGAAAGTCGTAGGAGATTACTGTCTTCGGAGGCGGTGAACAAACAATTTGGATCTAGACCAGCTCTCAGAGAGCGAATCGCATCGGTATGGTGTGACAGAGCATGTATCTGCTGAAGCGTATTTGGGTCATAAACCCGAACCGTCTCGGATGAGGTGGCGACAGCAATCCTGTCCTCTCCCGCACAGCGGACCATGAACAGGACGCATTCCGCGTCGAGCTGGTCGGCAGCGAAGGCGGATTGAGCCGGTTTCCACGAAGGAAGCGCCAGGATCCGGGGGGATACGAATCGAGGATCACAGTCAATATCGGTGATGGCGCTACCTCTGGCGTCCACAGGATTAGACGCGGGCGTGTTCCGCTCCAATAATGGTTCGGGACGAGTATATCCCATGATGGCGCAGTTCGCTGTCTGTCAATGCAGTCAAATGTCAAAAGCAGTCAAGCGTAGGCCATGCCGTTGGCCAGCCCTCATGGGCCAGCTCCATGGCGCAACTAACTGCGTGAGTGCGCAAATAAATCAGGTAACTGCGGCTCTCTCGCCAACCAGTCGGTGTCGCCTTTTGTTTTACTTTTCTGGATCGTTGACGATAGGACCGTCGATCATGTTGATCTTACAGTGTTTGTGGGTCGCAAATGTTGACTGAACTTTTGATTCAAAGCTGCCGTCGTCAACCTAAAAGATTCCTTCTCTTGGACTGTAAAAACTCAGTTGAATTCTTCTCTTGGACTGTAAAGACTCAGCGGGTAGTTGAGCTGTTTGCTTTCTTGAACGACATGTCCCTTGGGCTTCCCCCTAAAAAGAAAAACATTTTTGACGAACCTCGTTCTTCCCTACACCAGTTGGATCCTACAGGGCCAGCTCTTTGACGACTATCGCTATGAATCAGAAAACAGAGCCGTGTTTGGCACCGCTGTCTCTGGCGGGAGGTCTCACAAACACCGATATTTAACTGATGGAATGATTTGCAGAAATTCAAAAAACTAGATGGTTTAGAGGTGAGTACGGAATGAATCGCTTTTCAATGAGTGCCGAACAATGGCGAACTGCGAGTAATAGCCCATGACAACGGCCAAACTTTATCGTAGGCAGAATGTTCTCCTTTCATCTTCTACGATAAAATTTTGCCATTTTCATGGGCAAGTTCACGAAGTGAACACTCATCTAAGTTTCCTTTGTTTTCAGAAGCTTTGGGTTCCGATATTCCCCCAGAGTGGGCTGTCTCAGAACGATTCAAAGCTGCGTTTGTCAACGATGGCCATTGTTTTCGTTAGGAATGCCCAGGCTCTATCAATCAAGGGGGAAATAATCAATCTGTCGAATTTTTTCCGGAGCAGACACAGACCGGATTGTGATCGTCAACATTGAACAAATCAACGATTTTGCTATGATCGGAAAATGCCACTCGTTTACGGGACGACGGCCAAGAACCATCATCTCGCTCTTTTGACCATGTCCAGGATTACACTGTGAGCATATTGTTGTCTCTGTCAAGGACAATACCGAGGGACGTGCAATTCGATAACTCGGCCAGGTTAACCATCGTCAATTATGTGTCTATATAGTCCAAGGAAGAGCCTTGATTTTTCAGACCGATCCAGTACAGTAAATAAAAGTCGTCATCTGGCCCTCTCACACCCAGTCAACTCAATATCGCAATAATCACTTCCGTATTCTATTCTAACACCCTGTCGAGTGTCACCTGGATGGATCGCCCAAGTTCCTTTACTGACGAAGCAGGTCTAATTGAATGAGACCACATCCAGTTGCAGACAAGGGTCCCGGAAGGAATCACATCCAGCGACCTCCGTTCTGGTTTATGAGCGCCATGGAGATCCCTGGTGGAAACCGTCTGCAGGGTATGGCGCCATTCCACACCAAATGAACCAGAACGGATCGCGGTGGAAGCGATAAGAGCATAGAATGTGGTTGTTCCTTGA
The DNA here is from genome assembly GCA_900404475.1 of Spongospora subterranea. Lineage (NCBI taxonomy): Eukaryota > Endomyxa > Phytomyxea > Plasmodiophorida > Plasmodiophoridae > Spongospora > Spongospora subterranea. The sequence goes on along the minus strand of OUQQ01000413.1, from coordinate 9,379 downwards.
CCCCTGATATCGTTCATCAACGGTCGCACAGGGTTTCTCCAGATCAAACTATTCCAAGGCTCACGATATTGTCCATCATTTCTCGGACTCGTCGACTACAACGGGCGATGCGATATCTTTATATAGACAGTCCAGGGAATAGCCATCGATTGCCGAAGCGTAAGTGGTCGTGGTTTGGGGTCCATCGACGATGATGAAGACCCGACATACGCCTTGGCAATGAGGCGACTTCTAGGACATGCACAGGTATACAACAGAAACGAGCGTTCGCACCTGCAATGAAATTTATCGAATGGCGTTGCGACATATCCACAGAAAAGACCAAACTGGACTAGGCGAGCAAGGAATAGGGTGCGAATTACTACGAATCACAAAACCGAACAGACGACATCTGGTGATGGATCATGGCTATTCACCGCCATTAGATCCGACACGGAATGGCGCCAAGATAATCCACAGGGGGGTGAGCTTAACACCTGTTCGTCAATTACAGATCATTATCGATCGACAGGATGTCGTTAGCTGGCTACGCCTTTACGTTGATTACCTTGGATGGGTTACAGACAATTACTGGTCAATCAATAGTCAGCTTTCGTCATGAATATGACCGAATGATGGCGCTGTCTCAAAGGTCGTGAGTCGTTAAACGGCAACGGGTGTCACAATAAATGTCAATTGATATGTGTTGTAAATTCATCCAATACTCAATAACAACTGAACGTCGTCCGAGTTTATTTGCCATCAATCCCTATCTGAACTCGGAAACGATTCCGCACACGTTGATTAGAGCGCCTGGCCATATATGATGGGTGTACATAGGGGGTAGCGCCATGGTGTTGGCTGGCGCCACCCGATGTCCGTGCGCTATCCCATTCTCCGTCTACGGACCTGGCCAGATTCATCAGAGGTTGCCGCTCTCGACCATGACTAAGAAGCGTCGCAATGGGGGCAAGAACCGCTGCAATCGCGGCCACGTCAAGGCCGTTCGCTGTTCGAACTGCCACCGGGCCGTCCCCAAGGACAAGGCCGTCGGGCGCTTCCTGGTCCGGAACATGGTCGACGCCGCCGCCCAACGTGATATTCGCGACGCCAGCGTGTACAAGACCTACACGATCCCCAAGCTCTATCTCAAGATGCAATACTGTGTCTCGTGCGCCATCCACTCTCATGTCGTCCGGGTGCGAAGTGTCCAAGGCCGGAAGAACCGCAATCCCCCTGAGCGCAAGGCGTTCATGCGCAGCGACCGGAAGGATGAAGAGAAGAAGGCCGGCGAGGGCGGATTCGATGCAGCTGCAGCCGCGCCTGCTGGAGTCAATGTCGGTACAACTTCTTGGTAATTTAACACCAAAGACCTCATATCTCGATAATACAATCTTTCACAATTAAACCTTTACAGCGAATCACTGCCCTCGTAGCGCTATCGTATTAAGAACAGGTTGGTTTCCCGATATATACTATCAACCAAGGAGGTCCCACGATATCGCCCGTTCACGTTAAATGATCGTGATCACGAGCCGTTGACAATCGGTGTAATGATCCCCCGTCTGGATCTAGACCATTAATGATCTGTACCCCATTGGGTGTTTGTCAATCGGCCACTCCCCCCATTCTCGGTCGGGGGTACTGGCCCCTCTGTGACCACGATCATGACCTGGGCTTGATCATCATCATCGTCAATAACCCCAATCCTCGTTCATCTGTCTGGGGCCGTCGTTCATGTCGATCGCCCGTCGCCCATCACTCCAGTGAGTATCCCGCCGCCCCCGGTTTGGCTGTCGATCGACCCATTATTCCCCTGGATCAGGTTCCCCATCTCAATCACGTCCCGTCAGATCGCGTTCGTCTCCGACCACACCATCGCCTATCGATCGGGCAATGCTGTTCACTATCACTGTCTCGACAATGTCGAAGCGGCCGACGACCCGATCGTCGCCGAAGAGGGGTTCAGTCTCGATGCGTTTGCCGGTTCCCGATACGGTTCAATGGTGGCGATCGCCGTTCACGCTCAAGAGGCGCTCATCAATCTGTATAAGTTCCCCGATAACACCCTGTTGACGACACTTCAGGACGGTGCCGATATCCGCTATAAACAGGTGGCGTTATCGGCCAGGGCGGCGCGATTGGTCTCGCTCAGCGATCTGCCGGACACGAGATTGGTCCTGTGGGATACAGAATCAGGGCGTCAGATCGGCACCGCGATCGTCCCCGACAATGTCACTGATATATCGTATGGAAATGGGGTTTATCAATCAGGTTCACCACATTCATTAACTCGATTCTATCGTGTTCAGATTCGATCCAACCGATCACTCGATATTCGCCTGTTTCACCCCATCGTCCGTTATCGTGTGGCAATCGGTGAAGCGATCTGGGGAATACACTCTCAGCCGAAGGTGATCACCACCGCCATTGTGTCCCTTGATCGCCCCCGTGTGTGATTCCCGTTCTGGACCCAGAGATCACGATAATCCCGATCATGGCGATATCCTCGGCCATATATGGGACGGATCCCATCAGGTCCTGTTCCCCACGTCACATGGCGCTATCTACGCCTGTCCCTGCTCCCCGTTATCGCCATCCCCTCCCGCCCTCTGTGCCCAGCTCAGTCCCCTTCACCCGTTCACCTCTATCGCCATCTCCTCCCACCACATCATCCTGGGCACCCTCTCCCAGATCATCTTCCTCAATATCCAGTCCGGCTATCGCCACCAGTTCACCATCGATATCCCCATCCTATCCAGGTCAGTATCAGGGTGCTGTAGCGCCATGTGTCCGACCACGACATTAATCCCCAGTCTATTCAGTGACGATAACCCCTCGTCCGTGTTCTTCATCTCGTTCTTCTCTCGATACGGGTCGATCGCGGTCGCCGATCTCTCCGGTCGTCTATTCACCAGTGTATTACCGTTGGCGATGACCAGATCGGATCCCGGTTCAGTTCCCTCATCGCCATCTGTTCCTGTCTCTATTCCCCTTCACCTGGTCCCAATCCCAATCCCATTCCTCAATATCGCCACCGTTAATCGCCCTTTTAGGTCCACCGTTGGATCACCTCCTTCTCTCTCCGATCGCCATCCCCATCCACTAGAACCGCCATGTTCTTCCCTTCCGGCGCCACTCTCCTCGTATGGGGATACGGCGATAATCGCCTCGATCTATGGGACTGCGATCGACAGGTCGTGATGAAATCGTTCGCAGCGCCATTCCCCGTTATCGCAATCGAGATCAGTCCCGATTCCCGTCTCCTGTTCCTATCGCTATCTCCGGGCACCTTAGCCCTATACGATGTTCGCCAGCCCGCTCTCCCCCGCCTGATCCGATTGGACAGGTTCCCCGGTCAGGAGCTGATCTCGTTACGCGTATCGCCATCTGGTTCCCACCTGTCGTGTGTCGATCGCCATGGCCGTATCACCATCTACGACCTGGCCCAGCTCTCCCCGTTGCCATTCCCTTCGTCGCTCAACACCCCGATCCTGGCGTCATCGTGGGTGTCGGTCCCCGATCAGGATCTGTTAGCGGTCAGCTCCGCTCATGGCGATATCTTCATCTTGACCATAACCCAATCCGCCATCACGATCAAGACCCAGTTCATCGGTCTCGCCATCGTCTCAATGGCGTCATCGCCGGCGATTCCCTTCGCCCTGTTCGGACTCTGCCGCGATCGCGCCCTCAAACGCTTTCAATATTCTGTTAAAGACGGGACCGTTGTCGAGGGCGAAATGTGGTTTGGACATGAGGTGGTGTCCGGCGATGGAGTCGCTGAACGATCGGTGGCGATATCTGGGGATGGGCGTCTGATCGGGACCTGCGCCGCCGATGGGTTTATCATCATCAGACCGGTGACGAACCTGTCGGAGGCGGCGATCGTCCCTGGTCACAATCCGCATTATCACGGGGCGTCGGCCGTGTCGTTCAACACATCAGCCGCCCTGATCGTGACCAGCGGGCCGGATGGCGCTATCCTCTGTTGGAGCAGTAAAGAATATGGGGCAGCGATGAAGGTTGTGAACTCATCGGAGCCGATTGTATCGGATCAGGAGATGGACAGGATGACGACGGTTGGCGATGGAGGCGCGTTGATGGCCGATGACACGATCAGGGACGCCGTCGCTGCCAATGGGGACGAGCCGGGGAGACAGGAACAGATTCGGGAACGGCAACAAGTTCTACAGACGATCAAGGAACGGTTCGATCGATTGGTGTCGGAAAACGAGCAATGTAATGAGATTGAACGGGTCGATCAAGACGAGCTGGTGATTGATCTGGACCTGTTCCATCGTCTGACGAAACAGGGGAAGCGACAGGTCAAGCGGGTGAAGGATTCGATATTGGAGAAAGACCTGACGCTGCAAGTTCTGAGCGATCGTGTGAAATCTGAGACCTGGGACATAATGGAATCACAAACCGCCGTTATTCCATCGTTTGTGGCCGAGGGGGAAACCAGCAACTTCCCGATCGCGGCAATATCTCGGGAGCAGATCCTGTTCCGGCAACGCGTTCTGATGTTGCGGAAGATGCAGATTCTGGAAGGACAATTCCTGTCGGAGGAGATCGACCCGACTGGAGGATTCCGCCCAGGACGGATGACGAAGAACGTGAGATATATTGTGGAATGTGGAGCGGTTGAGGATGGAGGGGATAAGGTGGCGATCATCAAGAAAGGGGATGAGGGGGCGGCGACGATCGATGGCGCGGGACAGGGAACGCGACACGATCGTGACGAGATTGGGGAACGGAACGAGCTCCACCCGATCGCCCTGTGGAGCCAGCAGAAGAAGACGATCCAGGTGGTGATGATCGAGATGACTATCGAGATGATGAGGAGGGGGTTCAACGATGAGGTGACGGCGCTGGGGGTTCATCGACAGGGGGAGCTCGAGAAGATCCAGGATATCGAGAGGACGATCAGGGACGTGTCGGGCGAGCTCGAGATCGAACCGGAACCGAATCAATCGGGGACGCTGAGGGCGATCGAGTCGGCGGATCAGGTCCTACAGGTCGGGGACGAGGAGATCGCGGTGCCGTTGGTCCTGACCAAAACCGAGATGGACAGGAAGCGCCTGGCCGATCGGGAACAGGAACGGATCGAGGCGGCGCGTAGAGCAGATAATGTGTCGGAACGGGCTCTGCTCGAGATGATGAACGGGACGCTGGAGAGCAAAAAGGGGTTATCGTCATTATCTGCCGATATTGAACGACCCAAGTTCATGGATATTGTCAGTGAGGATAAATGGAACGAGGAGGAGAAAGCGTTGGCGGTGAGTTACGCTGAGAAATGTGCTGTTCGCGCCCAGGAACGGGACGCCAGAAAGAAACAGCTGGAGACGCTGTTGAAGAAGAGCAAAAGCGATATCGGCGATATCATCAAGAACTTCGACGAGCGCGTGGAACGAACGAGGGGGCGGCGGATGAAGGTTCAAGGGGATATATTGGCCCTAGAGCTGTGCCTGGTCCAGCTGCAATCGGAGCTCCTGTTCATGGAGAACAAGCGGATCACCGACCGACAGTACGACGACAACATGATCGCGTTGCAGACCAGGAAACAGGCCATCGGCAACACGATCAGCGCGTTGCGCCACGCCCTGGACCTCGCCCAGAAACAGGTGGAACAGCTCCACAACGACGAGCGCCAGAACGAAAAGAACTTTCGGAAAGATTTCGCCGACGCCGGATCACAATCCGACCTACTCTATAAGTGGTTCAGGAGTAAACGAGGGACCGTGTTCAACCAAGTTCAGGTGGCGCCAGATACACGGGATGGCGCTAGTCACGGTGACGCTGATCCGTATCTGGGATGCGACGATCGGGTGAAGGGAGCTGAGGCCATGGTCGACAGCGATCTGCAGTCGTGTAAACCGGGCGAGCTGTCGGTGGCGGTCTGGGATCGGTTCGTGGAGCGGCGACTGCAGCGCCTGGCGCAAGAGCAGGCCATGAAGGGGCTGATGAAGGACGTGGAGGAGATGGAGGAGCGCCTTGAGCTGCTGGACGAGGAGAGCGGGCAGGTGCAGGTGGCGATCAGGGCGCTGCGGGATGGGAAGGAGCAATCGCTGGGGGAACGGACCGATCACCTGCTCAACACGATGATCATTATCAGGGCGAAACAGGGCCAGGTCGAGATCGACGAGAACCCGCTCATTACCGACCTGTCCGGATGTCAGGTGATCGACCGCGGCGAGGTCGAGAAACTCAACGAGAAGATCGTGGAGCTGGGGAGCGATAAGGTCGGGGTTCTGAAGGACATCACCGATTTCAGGAAGGGGATCAACATGCTCCTGTGGACCAAGAAGAGCCACGACCTGCTGTATCAGGAATACCAGGCCCAGACCGCCGAGTTCCAGGCGCTCAGGGTCACCAAGGCGCTACAGGAGCTGATCAAGGTCGGCGGTCAGGAATCCCGACACGCCACCGAGGTCCAACAGCTCCAACAGAAAACCGAGTTTCTAACCAATGTGGGAAACGGGGGGGATTTTTGGACCAATTATGCAGTTGCTGAAACACTCGTTATCACAGATCAATAAGAAAAAGATCAAGGAGACGCGGCGGAAGTTGATGCAGGTTCGACGAAAGACGAAGCGCCAAGCGTCGGAGAATGAACGTCTTGGGCAATCGATCAATGGCTTACAGGTTGCGGTTAACAGCCGCAAGCAGATCGTGAATATTCGCCGTTAGTTTGGATAACGTCGTTTGAGGGCGACGGCTCAGTAATGCGGTTGTGTTGAACAGATAACGAGGAAGATCACAATGCGCTATCGAAACGGATGAAGTCGTTGATCCTGAGGCGAAACCTGATCGACCTCGTACACGCCCAAAGCGCCGAGATTGATTATCTGAGAAAAGATCTCGATACTGTGCGAAAGCGGACGTTTCCCTCATTTGCCGCCGCTAAAAAGAGCACTAATCGTAACCGACAATTGTCATTGATGAAGATGTAAGAAACAATCGAATATCTCGGTCATGTAATAAATACAAGTACATCATTATTCCTTGCCTTGGGCGGTGTCAATCAGATGTATTCGAGCAAGCTGTACAGTTGAGAATAGGGTGCCGATAGAGCAGTAGACCGATGTCGCCAGTAGAGGCAAAAACGTCATTTTTGGTAGAAGTATCGGTTGAATACAATTAAGGATCAGAATGAATACAAACCCAATCATATATACATATGATAAACAGGAAAATGCCGAATCGCAAGGTCTATTCCTGAGAAACTGGGTTTAGGAAATAAGAAAAACATGATGGGGTACAGGTAGTTTACCATTTAAGATCTTTGACAGAGTTCCCAAGCAAGATGAGGGTAAGGATACTATGTCCAGACACAAGACAGATCCGAAGGAGGGATTGGTCAGGTTCAAACAGTAGCGGCATCAGTGAGAAATGTGCAATAAAATTCAGAAAGGTGAAGGTTCTCGCATGAGCAGGCGACTTGACCGAAATAAGCCTAAGAAGACCGTCTAATATTGAACATATATAACAGATAACGAATGGATTTCTACCCCAAGGGGATTGTAACTGTCAAAATCGCTTTTTCGTGAACATGCCAACCAAACATGAAGGCGCAGAGCATTGTATACGATAGGGCAGATATGAAGGAGGACCTTAACGGGCGCTTCCAAACTAATATTGATATGTTAGGAAGACGTCAAAGGCGATGTCGAGCACATGACGAGAACCGGAAACGAGGATCGGGAGCATTGACAATATAGATAGGAGCAAGGTGATGGATGGCGTGATAGTAGGAAGAACGATGTGATTGATATCTCCAACGAATCCTCGGGTCGATGACACCATTGAGACGCTTGAAGGTGAAACAGCTACATGAAAAGATTAGGGCCGCATCACTAATGCTGCAGAAATAGAATACCAAGCAGAGCGCGATCCAAGAAATTATAACACGCCCAAACGTTAGGGGCCCAATATGCATGAGTTAGGCCTCGTTTAATGGGAAATAATCGCCCAAGAACGGATCCAAATTGATTTGTTACAATGAACGGTCCGAACGATGAAAGGAACACCTATGAGATATCGTATATTTCAACAATGTGTAAAGGAAAACGGCGAAATTGGTATTACGATAATTACGGCAAATCCAACAGCAACAAAGTTTCGGAGTGAAAACCTTCGAATGTGAGATTTGCCAGGCGATTTCACGAAACAGTAATGACGAAGAATATACACAAAGTATAACGGAGCCGCATAGGCAACTGTGGCGAAACACAGTTTCTCAGATCATAATCGCATACGGAATAGAGCCCATGAACCTACAAATGTGCTTGAAATTGAGTAATATTGCATATATGATCGCACCGATCAAGTCTGAGCCCTGGGTGAATCAGGTCAGATATATAATGTGGCAAAAGGTGAGACCCGATATGCCATAATTGTACCTGAACGATGAACATGACTGAGAGAACCAAAAATCCCAGCAAAAACCCATTGTACTGAAAGTGAATATCTGACAATTAACATGTCAATTCACCAATCGATAATTGCTCGAAACAGCAACTAACTATCGACCATTATTAAACCAGCGTTGGTAATAGTGAGGACAAACACGGCGAAAGCTTGATTAGTCAATCTTTGATCAACCAGAACTACATTTTTACAGTACCTGATACACGAGATATATTAGAGGGCGGCAGGACAAGAGCAATTAATCAATGTGACTCAACAGTGCGACGGCGACCAGCAGAAAACAATCGCCGCAAATAACCGATAATCTCTGGAATACGATGGTCGGATAGGAGGCGTATTCGATATTGGACACGTCCAGCATTGCCGGGTCGAACAGGCGGCCAATCCATGATAATGCATACTCGAACCAGGCGAAAAATGGAGGATAATCCAGGGTCCAATGGTTTCGCGACTAATCGAACCATTGAATACGCCATGGAGATGATATGGAGAAAACACGAACTACCTCAGTATACCATTGAGATATGGGGAGAGAACTGGTTATCGCCAACCAATTCCGATGGACCTCGAAATCGGTGCTTCTGCTGTGATTTCACATTATTAGGACGGTGATCAACCGTTAATAGTGAAATGCGGAGGACACACTAACTATGAAGGGATCAGTAATACTTTGAAGCACATGATGATGATGGCGATCAAACAGCTGCTCTGAAATGCGCTCAATCTAGGGTTGGCGATATCTTCTGATGTGGCGCCATGTTTGCCCTTCGACATATATATATATTTGGAATGGAATAAAGGGGCAAAGCTGGGATGGGATGAATAGGTGTAATGGCGATGAGGACGATTAGAGAATGGGTAAGTGATACAGTATAGACTAAAATATGTATATCTAACAGTCCCCGCTATAATAACGTGTCCCGCATTATCCGGTATGTATATCTAACAGTTCCCGCTATAATAACGTGTC
>OUQQ01000613.1:0-11944 GCA_900404475.1 Spongospora subterranea | reverse complement strand
GATAGCAGTCAAGACTGTCAAAGGGAAGTCATGTTGAGATAGCAGTCAAGACTGTCAAAGGGAAGTCATGTTGTTTATGTCACTTCTGTTTACAGATAGTCTATTTTGGTTTTCTTCGTTTGATTATCTTGAGCTATCTGCAAATAAAGTTAGTCAGTCAGTTCAAATAAAGTGCACTTGTACCTGTTGAGATTTCAGTAAAAAATGAAGTCCAAGAGGAACCGCGACGCCAAAAATTAAACCAAGTGCAGCGGTTCGCGGGGTGACACTGATCGCAAGTAATTCTGGGGAACGCAGAAAGGTTTCAGTAAAAACCCTTACCGAAAGCGATCTTGAAGTGTTTCCCTAGCTAAGTTGGCCTCTTCGATGAAGCGGTTGGTGCGCATTGATGTAGGGTCTTGATGCCCACCTGCCATAGTATTGAAAACAAATCGTCTGAATATTCCAAAGGTCCACCATAATTATTGCGGAAGTTTCGTGAGATTATGCGCAACTGCTAGAAGTGTTGCGCAGTCACACGCTGTAACGTATCAGATCATTCAGATGCGGCGTCGGACTCGGATGTTGCGCGGGGAAATTGAAATTGTCGCGCTCGTGTTGTCTTAAACGTCAAGATGGGTCCCAATAGTAGTTCAAGGAGCAAATCAGACGAGAGACCTCAAAATGAAGAGGTCTTCACTGCCTCAGGGTACCTGGTTGATTACGACTGCTGCGTCACCTTTTCAATGTTGCCAACCTGTCCGATCTTGCCGCTCGATGAATCGGCTGGTGTTAGCCTCATCAACTATTATCGTAAGACTCTCTTTTGCCCTCAAGCCATTTGTGACTGTAGCAGAAAGTGACATCATTATCGGACTGTCGGAGCGAGAACTGTAAACTACCGATTTCGAAATGCAATCGAACGAAAGACCGGCATGCCCTCTTTCTTTGCGCTTATGCCGACGAAGGGTCAACCAGATTCAGCCCATTGATTATTCTGTATTTTCAGAATGACTTGTCGACGTTTCACTTCATTTGACAGGGCTCTGATGCCGTTCATGCAAAATTTTGAACTCAGAACGCGTTCCGTTTTTCCGTTCAAAGCTCATATGATGCAACGTTCCATAGCCAAAACTTTTTTCGATCAAAAAGTGCTGTTCATCGATGGCGCTTTACAGTTCATTTTTCGCCAACAGTTCTTTCAAAGTTTATATCTTATTTGAATGTCAGAATCGTGAGTTTTTTATCTGAAACAATAACCACCGCCATGAGTCCCTTATATTCGACGCAGTCGAGTTCAAGGAATTCAGAACTGAAGAGCGTTTTGACCTGTACCCTTTTGACCACTAAATATATGGCCTACCATCGGGTTTAATGTATGCCTGATATGCTGTTGCAAAGCAAAAGGAAACAGCTTACTTTTGGTTCGAATCGCGATGCCATAAGCTCGTTTATTCATGCTGTACGACAGATTCTGGCGAGTTTAAGGAATTTTGAACTATGTTTTAATGTATCTATGAGAATTGAAGAAGTGTTGCCGCAAACTTCATCTGTGGATCGTATGCTTTCGAATACTTCTTTTTTATTCTAGATGGGAATTCTTGCCTCGCTGTGTACGATTTGGTTCTCTAATCTTTACCAATGTAGATTATACCCTCTTCGGAATCGACCGGTAGGGGAGTTTTTCTCGCTCCAAATTATATCACTTTCTTCCGCAGCCATGGGTTATTCTTGTTCTGACAGTATATCAGAACAGGAACAACATCGAGGGTTCTCACAGGACAATTCTTGCTTCCTCGTTTCGCCGGCTCCGTGCCATCGAACATCGTCTTTCAACTATAATCATGTCCGGGTCGAGCGACGGCCCCAAGGAACAATATTTTTCGTCAAAAATCGGTCTGATTTGCACCAACGTATCGTTTCGCCGGCATCCGATAACATGGTACGGTCAGCCGTACCTGGTATCAGAAACAGCAAGGAGCGTTAATGACATGTGTCAACAAACATTTCACGGTCTCTGGCCGGAAAAGACATCCCATCAGTCCTGCTTGCCGTACCGCTTAAATAATTGTCCTTCCTCCAGTAGTTGTACGGCGAAGAAACAGGCTTTTCGCATCCCAGATTGGCTAGTTAAAGCTAGAGCAAGTCGCCGGCATTTCAATTCGATGACACCACTATTGGCTGAGTTGAACAGAGTCGTCAAGATCTGCTTGGCGATGTGCAGCTGTTGTCCACTATTTTCCAGGACAGGTACGATGTCGCTCAGAAATTGTTCTACATGAGTTCGGCGAAAGAGCCTAATCGAAAGTTTCATGTTCCTTGCGGCCGTCGCTCGACCCAGATATTTATAAGACGATGTTCGATGGCAAGCTTGGCATCTGGTCGTTTTTGTCTAAAAGCCGGCGAAACGAGGAAAGCATGAATCGTCCTGTGGGAACGCCCAACACGAATTTGTTACTGTCACGAAATGGAAATATTGAACATGTTAACGCAGAACAGTGTTGCCAACTATCAGATCCCGATGGCCACGGTTTAATGTCACAAACTGTTCCACAAAACAATTCGAAACCGAATTTGTCACTGCCGGACGAGGCATTTATCTGATGGCTTCGCTCTTCGCGGTCCGGTTCCGCTGCCAGCCCCCCGAACAGTTCGGATATGAGCCACCTCAACACAGCTGCCGACCGAAGAATTTGATAAGCTCTTAAAGGAAGTCGAAAAGGCCTTCCAAGAGCTGAAGGGAACGAAACTACATTCCTTACTTTTAGAAACAATGCGAAAGGGTCGAGGGATCGATGAACAGATCCCACTCATGGGCAACGAGAGCTGGAACGTACTAAAACTCTCCGGTCACTCTTGAAGTGACGAAGCGTCAGTTGACGAGGTCTGATAGCCAATAAGCTCCCTAATGAACCATGCATAATCCTATGGCACGAGCAGCTGCAGAGTGGAGAGTGGACTTCATTTGATACCGGTCAAACGAAGGCAAGCTAGGCATTTCGACTGTAAAGATAAGTACAACGACAAGTTGTTGGAGTTGCCGGCGATGCGATCACGATGAACACGCTCCACTGACTTCACGAACTGGATCCGCTGCTGGTTCCCGAACATTTCGGACCTGAATGTGCTGAATTTGGGGCTCTTCAACTCCATTTAGTCACTTCAAAACAGTGAGCACCGAAGACTGTTAATGAGCTTTTATAGAGAAGTCGAAAAGGCATTTCATGAAGACAAGAAATGACGAATACCAGGTGTTGACCTTACAATGACCCATTCCCGGACATGTTCAGCGAGAGTTGGAAACGGGCCAGATCACTCCCGAACACGCTTGAAGCAGAAGAAGCGTTGATAAAACTTGCCAGAATAGAAGTAAATTCCTTCTAATATACCATACATATTCGGATGGCCCAAACTACGGTGGACTTCATCTCGTACCAATGACACATTTTTAAGCGGAAAAGATAGCAGTTTATAATGGGTTCGGGTTCAACAGGGAGGACGTTCAACATGAGATCCCGCGTATTTCCGCGACCTGAACATCCGGATGGCCGAAACGATGGCATTAGGAGCGTGCATTACGCAGTGGAATAGGTGGCGAACTGCTGTTTGGCGACATCTTCCAGCGTGTCTGCCAATCGTGTACGCCACAACTCTACAAAAAGCAAACGAAAATGCAACAGAATCAAGGAAACGAATGCAGAAGTGGATCGAAAGCCAGATCACCAACCTAACTCCTGTTGAGCTCTGGCCAGTTCTTCGCCGCATTCGTCGTTCTTTTTGCTAAGTTGCGCAATGATCTCCAACTGTTCCTGCTCGGACGAGAACCGTGCCGGCAGCGACGCCATCAGCGTGTCGGCTACATGCCAAATTTAACAAATTCAATACCGATACGGCGCAACAACCGGAAACGCATTTATCGAACATCGAAGCATCGATTGTTCAAGGTCATTACAAGTACAGATTTCTAATGTTGTTTGATACCATAAAATCGCTTGGCGTCGAAGGCCGATAAAAAAAGACAAGAAAAAAGGCGCGTTTGTTTTTGGAATATTACTTTGAGCAAATAATTTAAAGAGATTGGCGGCGCGATCCTGCACAGGAGTGTCGTCGAACTGGTCGTAGTCGGCCGGTAATGGTGGCGGCTGCAAGAAATATTCGACGGTGTGCGCCAGCGACGACGACAGCGTCCGGACGAAGCTCTGGATCTGCGAGATGAGGTCCATCTTCGTCGTCGGGGTCTCGTGATTGCGGACTGCGTGTCGGCGGCGATCAGCAATGAGTGTCCAGGCGGATCCCCGATCGGATGGCGTGCCGGTGCCGGCGGCGCCAACCACTACCGCCCCTAAACGGATCTGCTGTGCCTGCCCAGATACGCGCAAGCTGCGAGATCATTGCGTCCTGGAGAATGGCGAAGACCAGTGCCAAGCCTATATCCAAATGCATCTGGATTGTCTTAGGAAGGAGGGATTTAAGGTTGGGAATATATCACCCATGGGTTTCATGCATCGTTTTTTTTAAGCGTTGCTATGTTGACATGTTTAGGTGTAGTTCTGTCGCCGTCCTGCTGCGTTTGTCGTGCTCACAATGTTGTTTATTAAATCTTTCATTTTTGGCCTCGGTAGAGTTCATTGCCATCTGAAACCTAGGCGCCAATACTTTCTATTCGATGCGGAACCGAAGAAACAAACTGCAAGACGAATATGACAGTGTTTATGAACGTCATCGGTTGGGAACACTGTAAAAACATTTGATACAAAAGATCGCTCGGTGAGACCGTTGGCCCGTGGCGTGATTGCGTCAACTGATGCGGCCTCTTTCTGTACCGGGGCCTCCTTGGCTTGGAATGGCATTGCGGTGCGTGACTGCGCATATTGAATTGTGCGTGGTAGCGATGTGGACAACTTTCTGAGTAATTTCCAGTTCTGATAAGTGACTCCTTTAAAAATAATGTCGGACGACGTTGGCAACGTCGACATTTTTCATGATTGCCGGGAAATCGCTGCTTCCTTCCCAGAGGATCTGCAGAATCTCTTAGCCAACGATACCTATTCAGCTCAGGTGAGCCATTTTGTTGAGCACAGCTATAGTGCGGCGTTAGAACGTGCGGATACTCCGATGCAGCGTGCTGCGATCGTGAAATCTGGTCACGATTACGCTCGGGAGGCATTAGAGGCGATTTCGTCCCATATTCTAAACTGTGCCAGTCGCCTAAACGACTTTCTCGATGTGCAAGAGATAGCCGTCGATGACCTCAACCAACAGGTCAATCTGATGCAATTGCGAATGAAGATGGCACGAGAGATGCATGGGGGCCAGATACATTTAGCCGCCGAACGCCCCAAGCAAAAAATCGGAAAGCTTCGCGTGCGACACGCCGAAGACGACGTCACACCAGGACGTTATGATCGTTGGCGACTTGACTTGTCCGCATTTGATAACTCTGTTCAAACGTCAATTTCGGTTCCGGTCACACCAACTTCCTCATCAGAATCACTGTCTCAGCCAAGCTCTGAGCTAGTACCACCTGGGGCACCGCCATGTGTTGCTCCATCCATGCCTGGTCCGCCCCCGCCGATCGCCATTTCGTCCATACGGCAGAAACCCCGAAATCAGAATCCGATGGGTGCTGGGAACCGCAAGGCGTCCAGAACAAATTTTATGGAGATTCCACCATTTGACGGGTCGACTTCGAACGAGCCGGCAAAGCGCAACTCGATCTCGGTTGCCACCCCGGTTTTTGGGGGTTCCTCTTCAATTCCAAGACCCCCACCTCCTCCTCCTCCTCCGGTCCCAATAGCAAGCAAGTCGGGATCGTATGCAATAAAGGGTTCGCCACCTGTCGCACCGCCGCCACCACCTCGTTCTGCGTCAAATCGACCAAGCGCTTCCGCTGTTGTGCCGCCGCCATTGCCCCCACATCTTGCGAGTTACAATTCAAGGAGTTCAAACGAGATTGCTGCACCAAAACTAGCTCCCAATGTAAACCGTACAAATGAAAGGCATTAATTTGATTCTCTTTACAAATATATCGTTTCAGCTGTTCCATCTTGGTTCGAGCACACTTATCTACCATGACAGATGTAATTGATTTATTCTGGATCATGAAATACCTGAACGTTTGTTAAGATGAGCAAAAAGTGCAACAACAGTTGACTTACTTTTAGATTAGCTAAACCATAAACCTTGACGCCCATTGCCTGAGCGACTTGAGCTATACCCTGAACGATGATAACGTTGATATACTTATACGAATGACACGAACGTGTTGTACCTCTGTTTCAATAGCGTGTTGAAAAGCAAAAGTAGGGAAAAACAACCCTTCCCTAACTAAATCGGCCTGAATCATCAGGGCGGTTCCACCAACAGCATTGATTTCAACAAGACCGTTTTCATCAATACCATCAACTGTCAATAAAAGTCAATGAAAATGTTCATACAGCTGAACGTGAATAAACGAGTCTTGCCTATGTCACAGAGAGACTCCCTATGGGTCAACATAATGCTGGGATACCCTTCGAACATGAGCTGATCTGGTTGCAGACGAGACTTCACCAGTAAGGACGAAGGCGTTTCCCGCCAGTTATTTCGGTCATAGCAATTGCCGTCTGACTGAATACAATCCGCGGAAACAATCCGCTTCCCAGTACTCAGCATCCTTTCGATTATATCCGACGGATATTGTCTCAAATCAGAGTCCAGCCACAGGATAACGTCTTCATCACGTAACGCTATCGACTGAAGATGATTTCTACATTTAGCTTGAACAGCTCGTCGACGACCTGACATTGATTTAGAAAAACAAGACATTGCTGCATAGTTTCATACCTTGTACTTCGAACCCATGCCTCTCATGTCCAAAGAGTGCTTTGTTGCCATTGTTAAAATTTTTTCTGATCAAAGTTAGACGGCGGTATAGACCGCGGGCTGTAAATTCTTCGAAATTTTTGTACACGATGTCGTACGTGTCATCAGAGCTATCGCCTTCTAATACACCTAGCGATATCAATCGTTTTGGATATGAAAGTCGATCTGTATGGCCATGAATTTGTAAGTAAATCTATAACAAAAACATAGAGAAATTCGACCTAGCAAAGCAAAATAGAGAGGGAGATGCCGTGCCGAGTCTTTCATTGGCGTCAAAATGAGAATCCTGCTTCGCGACCAGTCCCGTTCGTTACTCGCTTTGGAATTCCATTCAGTGTAGGGAGAATCTGTTTTGATAATGTCGGGGTTCGTCCATTGCCGGACAGATGTATCGGACATCGAATATTCGGACAATATGGTGGGCGCATTCGTCCTAAATATAACAATCCTCGCCGTGTGCAGATGCCCTCCAAGAAACACAACGGAAGCCACATCCAAAAGAACAACAGCACATATCAAGTAGGGTCCCCAGAGCCTGAGCCATCCACGACGTACTCGTCCAACCTTAACATGGCTGCCAGAGCCCATTGACAGGCTCAGCAAGCGCTCCCAGAGCGACTGCTTCCCAATGGACAGCAGCTTGGCTCCACCTTCGG
Source organism: Spongospora subterranea (assembly GCA_900404475.1). NCBI lineage: Eukaryota > Endomyxa > Phytomyxea > Plasmodiophorida > Plasmodiophoridae > Spongospora > Spongospora subterranea. The sequence goes on along the minus strand of OUQQ01000613.1, from coordinate 4,445 downwards.
GATCGCAAAGCCACAGTTTGGAGGTGATTGAATACAAGTAGAGAAGCCTTGGCAAGCGAACAACCTGATAGAAGTTTTGCGGATTGCTGACGGGGAGCTTTTACTGCGGAGGTTGCGCCGGTACACCGACAGTGAGACCCTTACTCCGCGGCCTCTTGGAATACCCCGTGACGGGGTGACCCGCTTGATTAGTGCATGAACTGTACTGTTTGGCCTAACCGCTCGATGAATTGCGCCACAAAATGTTACAATCTTGGAGAGAATTTTCGTATCATTCGTGGTTTATGGCAATTCCCTACCGTGCGCTGTGATGGCGATACTGACACAAGGAATTGATTTGGTGGGATAGTCTTACTCAAATGTTTAATGAAAGGTAAATGTGAAACCTGAGCCCTGATGGAAATGAAAGTGCTGAGATTGCTGTTGTTGCGGTCCTTCCTGTATATCTTCACCGGCATCATATCGGCGCCTGGTCTCCGGATCGATGAGAACCTCATAAGCTTGTCCAACCAGCTTATACTTGGTCGTCATGTCGTCAACCGTTTGAGTATCGGCACCCACATGCTGAAAACATGCAGTCAACAAAGGGTCCGAAATTGCCTCCAATAAAAAATATTATAAACATATAAATTAGAGATGATAAATGAGAAACAGTTAACCTGTTTAACATTCAGAAACATGATTGAAAAAATGGATTCAACCTTATCCGGGTGGTATTTCACAGCCATTGAACGGAAGGCGCGCTTGATCTGTTTGGACGTAGCGTCTTTCCTGATTCCCAGAATCTTGTAGAAATCATGGCGTTGCGATTTCTTAAGCTCGAGTTCGGCTTTCTGATAGGCTTGATGCACACTGCCGTCTTGTGGATGATGTTGCTTGGCCTATATGTGCAGGATTAACTGTTGACATACGGTGGCCAATAATATCAAACCATACCTGTTTGGCAGCCGTACTGGCCTCATCATACTGCTCACCGTCGATTAACGCATCAATTAGGGCGACCCAAGCCTCAACATTGCCTGCATCAATACCAACGGATTGTCGCCCGTGATGTATCGCTTCATCAACTTTCGAAATCTACGAACTCTTTAGCTGAACATAAATGAATTTTGAAGTAGCAGCAGTGCGTACTTTGGACAATGCTTTGCACAGCTTCAAATGCAAAGCTTTTCGTGTAATATCGCGTGGCGCGCTCTGTTGCATCTCCAGCGAGAGCGCGTCTTGGAAAGAGTGTACGGCGCTAGCAAACATCGATTTGGCTATATATTCGTCACCGCTTTGAATAAATCGAATTAAGTTTCTACAGCAGCAACCCATGCGTCAGATTCCGGAGAATAGTTGAGATTCTGAATCACCCACTTAACGTATTTGCGCATCTTAAGCAGCTTTTTGTGATCAGGACTTGATTGGACCCCTTTCTTATAATGCTTCAATGCCAACTCATCATCTCCAATCTTGTGAAAGGCGTTGCCTCGTAATAAAAGCCCTTCCTGATTAACCAATTGATGAGTTCATTATGAAAGAGTAACTGAAATTATCAACAATCTGAATTATGAGAATGTAGAAACACCCATTAGACTTTGCTCATGAAAAACGAATTATAATATATTGCGAGAAAAAATTACCAGATGATTTGGATCCACTTTCAACAGCGATCCTGCCACCACTAAAGCTTCTTGATGATTGTTCTTCTCGTAATGACAATGGGCGAGACCGAAAAGAGCGGCAACGTCGCTTGTGGCGACAGCAGCAACCTTTCAACCAGCGAAAGAATGAGTGATAGATGAAACAACCATGTACGGCCAATTACCTGTTCCAACTTTGAAATGGCTTGGTCACAATCGTTGCGTTCCATAAGTTTAAGAGCACTTTTCCGAATGGAATCCAGTTGTGAGAGATTCTGTGAGTTAAGGGCATCACTTGCATCTTTATTTCCTGGAGATAATTTCACCACGTTCTTATAATCATCCAATGCCTCCTAAACTTATGAGTTGGAAATAACCAGCGCAAAGAACCACAGACATCGCTACAAAAAATACGTACTTTGAACAATCCTACACGAGCTCGATTCTTTGCTCGGTGTAGATACCCAGGAACAAAAGTCGGGTTGATTTCAACGGCCTTAGTGAGTTCGTCAATGGCGTCCGCCAGCCGGTTGTCGGCGACACACAGGGTAGCCGATCGGAAGTGGTCCTGGTACGTTTTGGTCGGAGTGGTGCGAGCTAAGCCGCCCAGCAGCAAGACGCTGAAAACGAGCAGCCCCGACACGCGGAAGACCCGCACCATCATCCAATACAGAAATGCTGAGATCAAGGTCGAATGAGAAACATCATAGCGCCCCCATCATGTAGACACGCCACTGTCCGCTGCGTTTCGGTTTCACGCATGATTGTGGGCAGAAGCTGCGCGGCCGAGGGCCCGTCCAGCAATGGGCGACCGCTTTGCCATTGAGGCTGGGTCGTTTTTTTTCTCGTCCGGACTGTCAGTGAGAATGTGACACCGCCGTTCTACACGTTTTTTTTTCTTCACAGCTTTGATAACCAGTCCTGACGGGAAAACCCCTCGACAATAGCATTCTCATTGGCCGGAAGCGTTTCACTGAAATCATAGCTAAATCGTCTGATGAAAATGTGCCACGATATGCGTGTACGATTATTGAAATCTTCCCGACAATCACGAACAAGCTAAAGCACCTTCTCGGGACCATATATAAAAAATGGATATATAACTTCTGACAAAACTCTCACTGAGATTCGACAATAAATCTAAAAATCTTATTTTTTCATCAAAAATCATTAGTATAACACAAAACCATTGTTTGAAACAACGATTTAAACACAGTTCAAATCTGTTCAAAAATATGTGATGACGTCCAAAATTATAATGTGATTCATTCGATTACTCAATTTTGAAATTCGTGACTATCTGCTGTTCTACAGCTGCCACTATTTCAATTAATTTACTTAATATGCAAATTAATCAGGTAGAAAACAGTACGAAATCGAGAGCGGGGTGTTTGATGTGAGGAGACATTGTACGTTGAGAGCAAGTGATGAGAATTTTAGATTGAGAGCACGTCGCTGAAACTTTAGCAGTTGTCAAAAGATCAAAATCAAATCCGCAACCCTTTACCAAGTATAGAGGGTCAGAAGAAGGTCATCCAGCATTTACCCAAACAAGTCTGGGAAGCTGTTTTAGAGGACGTTTCAGATATGGAAGGGCTCTGTGATGTTAAGGAAGATTATTTGAAAGAAAGACACCAACAGCAGCATTGGGAAATATCAGCACATGTGACGCCAGTGATGGCAAGCTGTCCTTCAAGATGACAATACAGTCGAAAACTGAAAGAATCGAACTGTTTCGCATTTCGGAACGTTCAAATTTGAGAGAAGATCTGGTCTGGAGCACCTTAGAATCGACGCAAACCTTGATAAGTTCAGGCTCATATTGTACACGCTCGACTGCAACGAAAGCGGACACGTTCACAGCAGTACCATCAATCGCTGACCCGATGAAATCGATGTTGGCAGATCGGGCTCGATTTCAAATAATTTGGTGACATCGTAAAAACGGAATCTGGAAATATCAGAGCAGCCTTTGTTTTTGAATCAACAGCGTCTTAGATTTGACCAGGACTGCCAGCAATCGATGATTGAGATTGTTTTTCCGAATAGCTAGTCGATAAGAGGGTGTTCCGGCGTTGCATTTTCTACACAAGGTAGCAGCTACAAGGAACAATCGGAAAAACAAAGTGATGCCAGGTCGAGTCTGACCATATCGTGATAAGCCAAAGTATCATAACCAGTAGACCGAAACTTTTGTTGGATTGCACAATCTTGATAGGGGCCTCTAAGGATTTTGGCGAAAAAGACGCCCATAACAGAATAACTGTGCCAGAAACGAGTGATCGTTGACCATGGGTATACATTCCGGCAGTATCACTTCAGCGCTGTCGCAATGGTTTGGCAGAGATCTCCAAAGGCATCGGTTCTCCGTCCGTAAAGAGTTCATATCACAAAACCGTTCCAGTTAATATGACCCAAGCCACAATGTCAAGGATTGGTGTAACCCGACTGGTCAACGATGATGAAATTTTACAGTGTTATTTCACCTTAATCGCTCAAAACAATGTAAATCGAATCGGGTTGACAGAAGCGAGGACGACAAAAGGGGATAGAACTCGGCTGAACCATTGGGACAGCGCTGGAGTGATATTTACCGGAACGTAAACCCATGGTCAACACCCATCATTTCGGTCTGATTCCACGTCGTGGCCAAATTCACTTGATTCTTCAATCGTCGAAATAAGCGGGTGTCGTTCACTAAAAATAATATATTGATGTCCAAGGGAAGGCTAACCGCCATATGAAGACGCCAACAACATATCGTTTGTAAAAAGGGCAACCACTGTTCGGCTATGGAAGCATCAGGGTCTTCTAGGTAAA
>OUQQ01000311.1:0-17864 GCA_900404475.1 Spongospora subterranea | reverse complement strand
ACCGGTCAACTTAACTCTCCAACTCGCCCACTACAGGCGTATCTGATGTCGTTTGCTTAACTATAATGACATCGGATTACAACTGAATAGATCGATTGCAATTGCAAGTCTAAGTGATTGAATTAGAAGTTTGATTTCGAATTATTGACTGACCTACGGGCACTCAAACTATCTTTCGGTTTTTTCTGATCTTGTAGGTAAAAACATCAGTAATGTATCTATAAATACCAGTAAACAGCGCTCAGAGCAGACCACAAGCTGCTTAATCAAATAATATCTCGTTTTTGCCCGAGAGTCAGAGTATTCATGAGCTAATGAACAAAAGTTCAAACAATGCTTTACAACAATTCGAGCGCCATGATAACAGCCTGATCCGGAATGAGATCCGTCAAGTGTTGAAGCATCGTGTCCCTTTACTTGTTTTGGGTATCCTTGATAGGAAGTGTGAGATGTTGAGCGGATTGCACCAACTCAATATCCTTAACATCAGAGGCGATGTTTCCCATTCAAGCTCGTGTCAGGGACGGAGCACGAGAGTGGCCTCGATTTGAACGATAATCCCAATGATGATGTGGTCGAGTCGTCGACGTATCTAGATGAGCGAGAACCGATGAGAAAATCTGGTTATATTCCTAGCCGATGGGTTTGTGACCTGTCGAAGGATGATTCGCGTGTCTGTCGTTTGTGGTGCTACCCCCTTGTCAGAGCTACGTCGTCGTGTGATTCGTGTTGCTTTTTGCCAAGATCGCATTGCTCAGATTGTTCCTTGTCGTTCATTAGGCAGTGCTGGACGAACACATCATTTACCGTCCTATCGTAGGGAGTTCCTAGTGCAAAAGCTTGGATGAGTTAGCATTAGGTAATGATCGCTGTGGCAAGAGAGCTTGCGATTCCCAACGTTTCTCTCATCGTAGTGCTGTGCAACGGGATCACGCCTGCTCCACTGTTTTGACTTCACAGATATTTCATGAGTACATGACCGACGCTAGACAAGAGTTCACATAATGCTGTACAAATGCTAAAATGTTTTCGTTTGGGAATAGCAACTGGCATCTACTGCTTTTAGCGATTGGCCTAATTTCTCTTTCCGTAGTTGCGGTTTTAATGATCACGCACAGATGTTGTAGTACATCCAATAACATTTCTATTGTTATGAGTATATGTCGGATCACCATTCTGGTTTCCTGCGGTAGAGATGCTCGTTGACTCATATATCGAAGTGCTTGCAATGAGTCATTCAGAGTAAACGCTTGAGAAGTGCTTGCCGTTGATAACTGTAGAAATTCAAAGTAGATTTAACGAATGGTCTGCCTTCGCTCTGGGCTACTAAATTGATAGTACCGTCCCGCTTTTGGTTTACCTTTTTGGGATGCTTACTAGATACGGGTCCATGTCAATGGTTGCGGTGTTGCTCAGAAGAGAATTGCCTCTTCAGAAAACTACCGTAGTCGTTTGCAAGCGAACCTCTCTTGATTCTAGAACCATCACCACCAAAGCGATCGGTTCATAACTGTTTCAAATTGCATATCTGGTCGGAGTTGGACTGCCTCTGAAGCGCGGATTTATTCCTGACCATTTCATGAGAGGAAATCATGGTTATCGAGGATTGAACGGCGAATAAGGATATCTGACATATCCATATCGGTGAGCGTCGAACAAAATACGGTAGTACAGTAGGATGCGGCAGCTGTCAGACCTCATCTGTATTGATCGAGAGCGAATGTGTTCCCTTGGTCTCAAAAATACCATCCAGTGTTCGCTATCGCCAGACTCAACCCAACACATTAACGCACGAGTGCATATAATAACGAACAGCGGGATTTGTCGGCAAATGAAAAGGGCGAAGGGTGTCCGGGTCATGCCGTCAACGGCAAGTTTTACGCAATTCTCAAAGGGCCACCCGTTATATCCAGTGATCCTAATTGCCGTGATAGGTCTGGACGGGGATTTTTCGACACTGGAAACAGCCAGAGCGATAATTGAGAATTGGTTGTGCTGGCTTTCGCTCGGGATATGGGTATTTCGAATCCGACCTCGAAATGATGAGTGGACATCCCAAGTCGGTTTTGGCTTTGACGTTGACGATATGCACCATCTCGTTGGCTTGTTTGTCACCAGCGCTGCGGTACGTGTATCATGGTTCTTTTCCGCCGTCGCACACTTGATTTCTGATTATATTGTATCGCACAGGGACTATCGGTATGTTCAGCTGTCATCGTTCACCCGTCAAATCTAATCTGTTGTCGGGTCAGGTCCCCGGAATCAGCCGCTAGTTTGAAAGCCATTGAACAACTGAAAACTCTAGATAATTTCGACGATCCTATTGAAGTGAGGCGACTCGCATATTGTTTTGTTATAGCTAAGAAGCTGTTGAAAAACTGTTTGGAAGAGCATCAACAGAAAATCAGCACATTGTCAATGCAGTAAATTGCTCTTTCTCGGTCCTGCAATACTTCCTGTTTGCTAAGTTTTCCTGTCAGGATTCTGGAAGACCAAAACGCACTGCTGCATTCGTTGAGGCGCAATATCTTCGAGTAAAGTCTGTGATTATGTAATCGTGCTCTATTGTGACCAGTGAATTCTCAGCGTATCGATATGGATCGCGATTGTTAACCGCCTCGTATTCTTAACGAAACCTGCTGGGGTGGTTTCTGACTTCGCTTCTCTTTGTTCAATGTTGGACACTGCTGAACAATTCATCAATATTGAGTTCAGAGAAATCGTGAGGTCTGCTTAAAGTTTCACCGGTTTCAGTATATGTGTTTGATTGATGATATCACTTTTTATTCACAGATCGCTTCTTGCAAAGAAGATCAAGGTGGCCGATGCCGCATGTGGCCAACAGCACCCTCGTAAGCAGTAAGCGGCGCTGAAATGTGGTTGCTAGTGTCGCCCGTGATCCATGTTCAATCTAGCAAATGTATCTTCAAGCGCTTACGCCAACGTTTTTGTGGGATACTGACGAGGAAGAATGAGCTGGTGAAAGAGCTCAACAACGACGTCAGCGTCAACGAGAAGGGCATTTCTCCAGTAGCGGAGGCTGAACATTCCATACATCGACCTTCTATGCAGTAAGTAGTTTTCACAGACGAAATTCGCTGGTGTCGCTCATGAGCGACCTGTTTTAAGGAAAGCGCTTCTACCGGAAGGCAACAAACAAGTGGCCGGGAAACAACCTGAAAAAAAAAAGAGGGGGTGCAAAATTGAGATATATCTGAGAAAAAAAAAAACACCAGTAGGGAACATCCAACCGTAAGGGTTTTTCATTATGGGTTAATATGCTGTCGCATTAAGCGTTGCTTTGTTTAGCGATAGGACCGACGTGGCGTACAATTTTGCTGATGATATTCAGCATCGACTTTACGCAATTGCCGCAAAACCTGAATGGATCGCCAATAAGGTTTTGCGTTGGAATCCAGACTTCAATCTGTAAATTCATGTGTGGTGGTCATCACCCCGTTCATGGTCTGATGACGATGTTCAGATCGATCAAGTGCCCTAAATGGTGTTGGAACGCGCCCTTGAAAACTGACGAAGACTGGTATTCGATCATCTCCTGTCGCTCCGACCGAAATTGATTTCTCTTTTTCACGTCCAGGGACGTCCTCATGCGTCCAGTATTCGACTACTTATCATATCATATCTGGTAATGGAGCGATGCTTTCGCGCTGCTCTTGGATTAACGTTTTGCCTGATTAGCATCACCGGTCTTGGGATGAAAACAAAGCCGAAGAAACGGCAGAGAAAATCGGTTCACTTGTCGCGATCCGACTTGTCGATGCCGGTGGGCACAAAAGTTGAAATTGCTAGGTTTCTCTATATGAAATGTCACTTTCGTCTATTGCTGAAATGTTGCCATTTGTCTGATTTAGCGTTGAGGCTGGAGTGACCGAATCGTTCATGGCAAATAACGGTCGTGTCAGTTTCCAAAGGTATGGCAACGTGTCATCTCAGCGCTCCTGAAACCCGTTCGCTAAACTTTGATGAAGTGCGACGAAGGAAGGGCTTGAAATTCAGGAGCAGTATTATAGGTATTTCGATTGAATTTTATTGGTTTGTTGGTTTTGCTTACTCTCATGCAGCGCCAATGAAGAATATGATTCCTGGTACGAGAAAGGATATACAAAACATTACCCCCTTTTCACCTCAATGTTTTTCTACTGCTTTTTTTTTCGTATTGAGTGTTTTAAAACTATGACGTAGTCCTGATGAGGAGCTGCAAATGGCGGTCGAAGGTGGTACAGACCGGACGGAATCATCGTCAGACAAGCTGCTTTCGCAATCTGTGAATTCTGCCGGAGTGAAGTAATGAGCTTTCATTTGTGTGTTTCTCAATGCTTACCAATATCCATTCTTTCAGCTCTGAAATTATGGAAATGAATGCGGCGAATGGAGAACTTAACGACGGCACGAATGAATTTGGTGTTCCCCCAGTCGAGCCATTAGAGCAATCTGTGGGGTTAAGGTGATCACCTCTAATCATGCATATTGTAGTTTGTTCATTGATCATCCCATCACTAGACCCGAGTCACCCCCGAGCACTCGACAGATCTCAGATTTTGAAAACCTATTGTACGTGAACGAGGTGGCAGTATTGCAACGATTGCTGATTGTCTTGTTAGGACCGGATTTATCTACAAGGCGTATTGCAAGGTTCGCCACTTCACCGTATATCAAAAGTACAAAACCAGAACCAAATCAGAGTATGCTATGCTGTGCTGATTTCACAACTCGCTTGCTGATGTTGCTCGTAGTGATGTCTCTCCTCAGACACAACCTGATCCTAGTCTCGTTAATGACTATCAACGTGAACTGGACCATCTGTATCAGTTTGAATGGTGAATGGATCATATTTCACTCTCATCATCGCGAGAAACTCATGGTGTTGCAGCCCGATTGATTTGGCGCTTTGGAACCGGTTTCGCAGCACTGAACGCTTTCGTGATTCCAAGCTGTGTAAAGACTTTATCGAAAACGGCCCAATGTTGGGTCATTACCAGCCATTTTTGATGTTCATCCGTCATGTATTCAAGCACGGGTATTAGTTATTTTCTTTCATTTCATGGGTTCCGTCTACTATAACTACGACTGTTCCAACGTTTACATTTTTTTGTATTTGGGTATTGCAGTTTGAACTCATATAATACGTTAGGGATAAACTTCGGAGTATATTATCCAAACCGCAATGTGAGTTCATGAACTACCTTCATAAACTGTCCACGTTAACGTTCAAACGGTCAAACCGATTTTGGGACCACTCCTCAGGTTTTCATGTCTCATAAACAATCTACCCACAAAATGCCATTATCGTGTCTACCGTTCAATCCACCAGTCCATCACTTGCATATGTCTTGGGCAGGAAGTGTGAGAAGAAGCTTTATTGGCGTGTGCATTCCCAGGTGTCGGGAGTTGGTTTAGCGTCGTGATTGCCGTCCGACAAATTCGATCAAGGTAGGTTCTCTTTAACGTGAAATATTATCTCAATATTTCATCGTGTACTTAGCCTGATCTATCAACTTCAGTCAACAACGAATTCAGCCATTCTTGCGACACTGCAGCGGTGTGATTTCAATCAAACTGGGACGTTGCTTATACTACCGCTCGAATTGTCTCTCTTGCTTGTAGGAGCAAATAAAAAAAACTATCGTAGTTTCAGTGTATTCTTTTTGATGAATAGGAGAACACACGTGACCCCAGTTCGATATTGACTTTCAACTTTGGATTAATGCCCTTGTGGCATTTTGCGAGAGCCTGTCAAAATGATGATATAATGTCACTGGTCATACCCGAAGCCTATCGTAATCCAAACAACAACCTCGCGCTGTGACGTTCTGAATGCGACGACGCGAAGTTGGTGGAAATATAGCTAGACAACCATATCAGCATTGATACACAAACATGAAAAACTGTATTTAGACGACAGAAATTAAACGAGTTTTTTCGGCTGCCAGTATATCGGTGGCAAAGCTAATGTCTTTTTGAACAAATTGTCGAGCGTCATCGTGTGGGTCTCAGGTGGCGGGATACCATTACCAAGATCCACTGGTGGAGCGTCACCGATAGTGTTAAATTCAGATGTGCTCCCCTCGTCGTTGACAAACACTACTTCCAATGTTTTCCCTAACAAAAAGTGAATTCAGGCCCTGCTGAGATATGTGACATCATTAAACTAACCGCTCTCAGGCTGGAATACAGTCCCTTGTAGGTTTCTTAAAGCTGTGGCCGCATCGGATTTCGAGTCGAACTGCACAGTTTCTTGAGAAACCAAATGTGTTAGAGGCCTAGTAAATTACCTGGGCAATTGCATGGGTTTTGAATTTATCCATAGTAAGGTCGGTTACGTTCCCGAATTTGCTGAGCAGTGCCCGAACGTCATCTAAATGGATTGAACTTAGAGTCGTGTATCAACAAAATCGATTAACATGACCGTCCTACCAATTCGTAGAGGTCGGACAAAATTGTTGATCCGAATTTTGAATGTGGCAGCAACAGGGGATCCGGGACACTGTACTTCTCCCATGTCTCTATCCGACCCAGAGCTAGATGATCGAGAACGAGATCGGGATCTACAGCGAAAACAGTTCAGAAAACCGAGCTGAACTGTAAAAATAAAAAAAACCACAATGCGGAAATAAAAATGGTTTACGAGAAGATACAGCATAACCATCGTTCTGTTGCGCTGCGTTGTTCAAAAATCGCAGGCACATAAGATAAATCTGATGATGGTGGCACCATCGAAAACACAAATACCAAAAACGAGAAACGAGGAAATATGGATATAATCAACAAAATGTAAAAAACCCTGAACAGCATAGAGAATTATGGTTCAACTTCAAAACGCGACATAATTAGAGAATACCTGCGTTGCTTTTTGGATTGCCGGCGAACGGATGGTTCCGGTGATGGAGACCGCGCGTTGTTTCGATCCGATGGATAAGCAGCACGATTATCCGCGGGCGATGGAGAACGCGCCATCGGGGATGGTGAGCGGGGTGCACGCGAGGGGGACAGGCGTATGGGAGGCGAAAGGGAGCGGCTGATAGGGCCTCGAGGAGGAGAGGTCGTTACGTTATTGACAGATACAGAAGGCGACTCAGAGCGCGTTGTAGGGAGAGGAGATCCGGTGTTATTTACAGTGTTGACAGTTGATATGCGATCAACAGGCGACGGAGAGCGGCTTATCGAAGCGGGAGATCGAGAGGAATCACGGGGGGTGGACCCTCTAGGTGGGGACATACTGGATTGTTGTTTAAATGGAGAGCGCGACCGGGAAGGAGACCCTGATGAACCCTGATCTCGCACGGGTGATTGAGAACGTGACACACTTCGTGAACGCGAACGGTGCTCATGGGATGTAGGAGCATCGACACTCATTTTGTCTGCTTTTGAAGGTGAAAACCTCGGAAAATCAACCGTTGATAGCGCAGGAGTTTCTCTCACTGGGGACCGAGATCCCTCTATTGTTTCTGGACGACTCGTTGGCTGAGAGGAATGATTGCTCAATGAGCGAGTCTTCTCTTTAGACGTTGTTGCAAAAGGGTTTACCGGAGTTTTAGGAGTTGCGGGTTCAGCATCCACCTCGTCGACAGAATCTGCCTTTTGTTCAACATTGACAGAATCTGCATCATGTTTTCCCGGTTCGGATGCACTAAGAGAATTGGTCGGCTCATCCACAGTAATCGCCTCCGCTTGTTCTTGGTCGTACGCTACGAGACGTGCAACAAGATCCGCCTTTCGGCCTTTTGTCTCCAGACCTCGGTCAGAAAGCATTTGTTGAAGTTCCTTGACAAGCATTTTCGAAGAAGCGCTACTTGGAGTTGCGACCTATCGTCTAATTTCAGAAATTGACACTTGATGATGGTACTAGCATACCGCAGATTTTTTGGAGCTACGGCTCGGTGTTGCCTAAAGGACATCAGAGTTAGAACTTAGATAATGTTTGAAAATCGGAAGGACGCCACAACCTGTAATTGGGAGCCTCCGGCTGGCTGCTCGTCAGGATCAGAGGCGCGTTGACGGCGCGACATGATGGCGAGCTAAACGGAACCCAGGCTGATTCCCCCCTTTACGACAGTTATCGGTAAAGATAATGACCAATGTCCGTCACGGGTCGTTATGTGCACCTGTTGCACTGATCCACTTGGCGCAACCACATGCCGCCTCTGTATAAGTACACTGTACTGAGTTCTATCGCCATCGTTTCTCGAATGACAAATCCGTGCTCGGGCGATGTTCATGAAAAACTTATAGATCCCACACCATACTCAACCATTGCAATCGAGATATCGCATACGTATCGCACCCGACTACACTAATAGTCAGACACCTTTGAATTGGTTATGGGGGCCAGCGTAATCTGATATCTCAATTTGGGAAGTTAACGGCTCTATAGCGTTTCCGATGTGCATTGCAAGCGGAGAAAAACATTCAAACAACTAACGTGGATTTTTAACAAAACCCATCAAAACTCAAATCTTTATAAATATTTCATGGAAAACGATTTCTTTTTATTGAACTGATATTTATACGGCTTGGTGGAATCTGGGTTCTACCGGTGAGCTGAGATTCCAGGCACGACCATTCCCCAGTTGTCATGGGTGACCCGTGGCATGCTGTAGGTCAAGGGTGCCACGCGGCAACCATTAATTCTTGACTCAACGTGTGGATTGGGAGCGGGCGGCGACCTCCTCTCCACATTCCTCCTATGATGCGCCTGAAGGAATGGGGTCAAGCCGTCAAGGGCTCCTCGACCGTCCCTGGCCNTAGCGTTTCCGATGTGCATTGCAAGCGGAGAAAAACATTCAAACAACTAACGTGGATTTTTTAACAAAACCCATCAAAACTCAAATCTTTATAAATATTTCATGGAAAACGATTTCTTTTTATTGAACTGATATTTATACGGCTTGGTGGAATCTGGGTTCTACCGGTGAGCTGAGATTCCAGGCACGACCATTCCCCAGTTGTCATGGGTGACCCATGGCATGCTGTAGGTCAAGGGTGCCACGCGGCAACCATTAGTTCTTGACTCGAGTGGGTTGGGAGCGGGCGGCGACCTCCTCTCCACATTCCTCCTATGATGCGCCTGAAGGAATGGGGTCAAGCCGTCAAGGGCTCCTCGACCGTCCCTGGCCCTCTTCGCTTATTGTCCGTAGAGAGAGATGAGGTCAGAATAGAAAACGGGCTGTTTTGAGACGTTAGGGCACTTTGCCGATTTAGGCAGGACCGAAAGACGCCTTTTGTGGCTCTTGCAGGGCACTTCAGGTCGCCCTTGGCATGATCTCGCCTCATCGAAGGGCCAGTTCTCCCGTCCCTCCCTTTGTTGAAGGCTGGGATCTTTCCGGCCCTGAGGCACGCGCCAAGCATCGCGTCACGACGCGGTAGGCTTCAATTTCATTCAAACGGACCCGTGTTGACCGAACGATAAATGTCAATGGAACAGGGTTTTTCGACGGAATTCTTTGCTCCCGAGTCCCAAAATTACACCACGACGTAATCGCAGGTGCACCATCGTCGTGATCGGAATTGCAAAGTGACAATGGCGTCGGCAACGCAACAAACTATTGAAACCGATAAATTATCTGTAATCATCGATACAAAGTCGGGGGAAAAGAGAGTGAACCAGTATTTGATGCGGCAATGTATTGGAAAAGGCAGTTATGGCAAAGTAGAATTTGGACTAAATGAAATATCAGCATTTTAAACATTGGGATCAATAGGTCAAACTGGCGATTGATAACACGGGCAAACAATTCGCCATTAAGATCATGAATAAGGCGGTACTTAAACGCAAACGCATATTGGGCAAGAACAGTGTCACTGATTTGCTCACCGGCCTTCGCAAAGAAATCGCCGTCATGAAATCTGTGAATCATTTAAATGTTGTAAAGCTTTACGAAGTCATTGACGATCCTGAGGAAGACAAGCTGTATCTAGGTGTGATTTTTATGGTCGACCAGAAATCTGTTTATATATTGTTTGAAATAGTAATGGAATATCTATCGAACGGACCTATTATTGATTTGCATACGGAAAACTGTGCACCGTTGGATGAAGATGTGTGCCGGCAATATCTTCGTCAAGTCCTTGCAGGTCTTGAATACCGTAAGAATTGTGTTTTGCATGATTTCTATGCTGAACGCGTTTCTTCGCCACGTTAGTTCATAATCTACGCATCGCCCATCGTGATATCAAGCCTGATAACTTATTGCTATCAGACACGGGGGTAGTCAAAGTTAGAAAACATTTCATACTCCTTTGTGTCGCATACCCATAACGTCAAACACTCAGATCGCCGATTTTGGGGTGAGTTTACAGTTCCATGGCAGCGATGATTTTATTAGAAGTACAGCTGGTAGTCTTGCCTTCATGGCACCAGAGATGTGCGCTCGTAATGTTTGCGTTCCTCGTCTCTGTTGAATTCATCTAATGCCGATGATTTTTCAGCTCTTTCCGAGCCGTACAGCGCCAGGGTGACCGATGTTTGGAGCGCTGGGGTATCTCTATACGCTATGATATTCGGAAAAGTTCCGTTCCAAGCGAAGACTACCTCAGAACTTCATGACCTTATATGCAACGCCGCGTAAATTCCACCTGTGCTGTTCTTGATGGATTCGTCGTGATATCTCCACAGAATAATTTGGCCTCATCCGATATCGGCTTCGCTAGAATTAACTTTGAGCAGCATGCTTGAAAAGGATCCTTTGAAACGTATCACGCTATCCCAGCTCAAAGTAAAATTTTGGATTTTTTTGCAGCCTAATATGTGGTCTGATTTTGATTTGCTGTAGATTGATCCATGGTTGCTAGGGTCAACACAGTGTTTTAATGAGATTGGAGATACTCCTTCCATCGTTGTGGTTCCATCGGTTATCGACAGTCAAGTTGAGAGTATTGCCGCAATTCCCCATGTCCCAGGACCGGTACTTCGTTCTTCGGAAACTGATGTGATACAACCGATACAGTCTGGTATCTTTGATTTATCGATGCCGAAACCTGCCAGCGATGCTGCTGCCTCAACGAGCGACAGCGTGATAGATCAGAAATCTGGAGGTTCAACTGGTTTAAGCTGTGAAGACATGACAGTTATGCCTGCATCTGATCGTTTAGCTTTATCGGTAGGAATGGATCAATCAGTGTTACTATTGAGATTCGGGCTTGATACGATCTGTTTCAGGAGAGGCTAAAACAAACTGTTGAAAGAGCTAGGCGTCTCTTTGTACGATATTTATCAGGCAGCGAAACCACTACTAATAGAGAGTAAATGTCTAAATACGAAAGTCGAGAGTAAAACAATAATCGAATCTGGATGCGGTTGTGTTGTTTCTTGATAGTCATCAAAATGTCATAATTGTTCTTCTGGAGTCGAAGACCGCAACAATATGACGTTGTCAATTGGGAGTGGCCAGAGGCGGATGAGAGCCCGTTTCAGGCATTACCAGCAACTTTAGCTTATCTCCAATTAACAATGGCGTTGCCTGCTTGTTGTTCTTTTTGCCTACGTATCGCGGCATTAATGTACTGTGTCATCTTCTGTCTGTGAAGCTGTTCCCATTTCATTGTCTCTCCGTCAACCTTTCCATGCGGGATGGGATTCAACTCGTATGAAGTGACAAAGCTTGTAAAATAGGAGTATTATCATATCTACTGCAAATCGTATGCATTATTGAACCGCCAAATTGTCAAGTAAGACAATGCAAGAACGGCATTTTTTTATCATTCCGATGGCTTTCTATTGAAGCAAACAAGAAACATGGTGAAGATGCGAAGCAGTTTCGACTTGGAATGACCATTCTGTTTGCAATTTTGGGCAGGTGTGATACTCACGTACATTTTCTTTCATCAGCCCTTCATTCCTTTCTTGCAAGATCCACTGACACTCCTAAACACAGACGTCCAACGATTTCCTTTCCTGCAATGGGCAACATAAATAATCGATTATCAATGTGGCAATCGATGATAGTACGCTTTTTATGCCATGAGTTTGGCACAGCGTAATATCCAGTAAACAGTCGAATTTGACACTAAAATGCCTCGGTTCAGCACTACCTGTGAACCAAAAACAGGAGCGATTGTTTGAGTTCGAAGGAATTAACCAGGACAAATACGGCAACAATTGACCAGGAAACACATCCCAGCAAAAACGTCAAGCCAGGATGATTGTCGCCTTCTGCAGATTACCATCCGAGAGGCAGCTTGTAGCGACTCTGTGCGAATCGACAGCTTTTGCAGCGAGCAGTTATGAAAAATGGATTCAGGGCCCGGAAACTGAGGATTGATTTTTCAATGTGACAAAGACGTTTCCTCAGACGCGGCACGTTGAGGATACTTTGTTTCCGTATTTTCGTCATAATCTATCTCCGCTCATTTTGGCAGCAGCAGGAAAATGACCTCGGTGAAATTCCTGGATCACATATACGTTGAATCGAAGCCAGTTTGCGATTGTGAATTTCGCAGCATGGTTCTGAAGAACTTCAATGAACAACATATTTTAATTGCGGTCAAGGGTGGCGGCTTCACCGGCGGCAGTCGACAATACGGTTTCGGCTTTCATATTACTTGAACTTGTTTGACCAGGTCAGCGTTCGTCCAGTATCCATCGTCACACTTCCCAGGCTCTCTCGAGCGTATGTTGGCAGGCAGTTCAGGATGAAGGAGTCGCTGTTCTGACGTCAGCGCTAGCCGATCTTCCTTCGAACACGAAAACACGATTCATCATGCGTCATCAGTACTACCGGTTTCTCGGCATCTTGCAACTCAGGTTGCATATATATCTCGAGATTATCGCCCACGTAAGTGAACATTCGCCGTTGAAATGCAAACATTTCATTCAAGAACTTTTCCTGTAATCGACTACATCTTCACGCTCGTGGCCCTCAAAATATAATCCTTGCCGGTAGGTGCAGTGCGAAAATCCAGGTCGGTGGAGCCAACGCTGTGCCGACCGTTCGTGAATATGAACAGGCTGTGCGTAATTTAAGCCTCAATGAAGCGATTCTCGTACCCAAAATGCAAACGAGCGCCCACAAATTGAGTCGGGGGATCTGTGAACGAAGCCAAGCTTTGCAGAGGTTCTTTATGTCTTCGTCATCAATCTAGCTCTTGATTCTCACATGGCGTCCTTGACACATTGGGGGCAATGCAATAAAAAACTGCGACCATTCTTGCACCGCTCGCGCTCGCTAATCGCTATTTTCAGATGGAAAGAACGTTTTCGCTATTGACAATGAACTTGTCCTGTTTGTCAAGAGGATCGTCCTTGATAAGCATCAAATATCTATGCACCGCTATATGACGAATCTAGTCATATTTGCTTTGTGTGTCTTTGCGTTCCCAGTTTTGTTGCTGTCAAACATGTGTGAAACGACCCTCGCTGTCAATTGCTTTCACGAAATCGTCTTATGATAGGGACCTTTCATTTGTATCATTCAACTGCGCGACCGGCTTGAAAAAATCATTGATTGAATAACAAACAGCGGCCATCTCCTTGCGTTCATTGGCAACGGCAGCACGCCGATATTTGGTCGCTCGGCTTTCGCCAGTGTAACCTTTGCGAAATTGATTCCCTGCACCTTTAACCCATCGAATGACGTTGGCGACCGCGGTATCTACCACTTCTTTCTGACATGTATTCTCATCCACCAAGTACTCTTCATCTTCGTCGTCAACAGCATCAGCCCCTTTTTCAATGTTGTCATCTAAAGCATCAGCCCCTTCGCTAGGCAAAATCTCTTTGATAATTGGACATTTGAGACGTTTAGACTTTGCTAAGTTGGCAAGATGCCTCAACTGCTTTCGCTTCCGTGGCATCGTTTGATTCAGAATAGTTCAGAATTAGGAAACCCGCACAATACTTCAACCTCGACCCGCACTTCGCAAAAAAAGTCAGCGAACCTGACGCAAATCCGTTTGCGAAGCGGCGCAAATAAAAATTGCGGGGCTTAAAGAAAGACCGCTTTAAAATCGTGCAATTCACATTGCATTATCTATGGCTGTATTGATTTTAGTTGGTGTAGATGGATTTCTCATTGATAGTGGAGCGAATGTTTCCATAACGAAAGACCGAGCGATTCTCCAGAATTATCAAAGCATGACGAAACCGGTCTTTATACAGGCATGCAATGGCCAGGTTACCAAGGCAGCGGGAAAAGGTACCTGGGTACTATCAACAAAGCCGTTGATCACTCTACCCAATGTCCTGTACGTGCCAAGCGCGACAAATACGCTAATTTCGGCACATACCCTTACCAAACTACCGTATTTTGCGGGACTTTGTACCAAGCAAATGTGCAAGTTTTGGCACCGGTTGGTACAGACTCCCGGTCCAACTCAGTGGCTACTGTTATTTATCAGATATGTGCCGGCATCGCCGGCACATATCTGAGGTACATCTCAGAGAAGGCGCGCATTTCAGTTTTGAGCACAATGCCCCAAAAACGTTCTTGGACAGCTGCTCAGAAGATTGATATGTTGAGGGTCATCGATAGCCGTCCAACATCCGTGTCATTAAACAGTATCTGTCAGGCATTCAACATCCAAACAGGACAGGTTTCCCGTTGGAGACGGGAAGAGGAACGTTTGAAGAAAAGTCGCCCTGGGGCGAAAAGCGTCTGCAAGGGCGCTCAATCAATACCGGAAATTTATACCGAGGAGATTCTGAGCTACATCTTTGAACGGCGAGAATGTAAATTTGGTAATTTTCATTGATGATAAATGATAACGTAAAGTTAAAGATACGTTTAGCCATCTCCATGCGAATGGTGGATTCTCGAGTCAAAGCAATGGACCGAGAATTTAAAAAAAAATCAGAGACAGCTCGTTACGCGATCATCCGCCGATTTTTCAAAAAACACAAGTACGGAATCAGATGTGGTACTCACGTGGCACAACAAATCCGATCGAGACACGAGAACTTGCAGCGGATTCTGTCTTATCCGTCAAGCGACAGCTGGCTGCATTCCCTAATCAGGCAATGATTTTAAACATGGACCAAACACCAGTGTTCTTCTCTATGCAGAGTCGAACCACGCTGGAACGCGTGGGATCTCGTACAGTCAACATCCGTTCGTCAACGAACTCAACACTCCCAGTAACCGTCGGCGTTACAGTGACAGCTGATGGAAATATGCTGATTCCAATGATAATCTTCAAGGGCAAGACGTCTGGTCGTATTGCCCGAACATTCGGAGCCTTCCCGGAAGGCGCATTATACGCATGTCAGGATAACGCCTGGATGGATGAGGAAATGATGTTGCGATGGGTCGAAGAGGTCAGGCGTGGTCATTTATATCGACTGAAAAAAGGGTGATGTTTGATTTAAGTCCTTCAACCTTACACAGTACGCTGCAATTCTGAGGGCTCTCGAGCTATAATCCTGCTGGATTCATATCGCTGCCATTTGATGGCGTCAGTCGTCAACAAGATTCAGGACCTAAGGATTCAGGTAGAGCATATCCCAGGAGGATGCACTGGGTGTCGGAAAACCTCTCAAGTCGAGGATTCGTCATCGATTTGAGGACTGGTTTGATGCACACGAGAGCGCAGCGACCGTTAAACCACCGTTTAGAGAACTGTTATCTGAGTGGATCCTGGATTCCATCAAGGCAATCGACAGACAGATAATCCGAAACGCGTGGGGAAGTAAAGATTTCTCTTATTTTGATAATTAAATCTCCGAATATCTGTTTTTATTTTATTATATCGGAAATTAATTCAAAAGCACTGGTCGGTATTGCCCTGCGTTGCGGTTGGATTCGCTCGATCAGATTTTGATTCTGAGACTGATAAATTCTCTGTGATCTGGGCGATCTTGTTGTTTAGACGAGCCCAGATCACAGAGAATTTATCAGTCTCAGAATCAAAATCTGATCGAGCGAAATCCAACCGCAACGCAGGGCAATACCGAGCAGTGCTTTTGAATTAATTAAAGTCGTGCCTCTCTTAGGCGTTGTAGCACTCGTCGAACGTCCCTCTCGTGGGATTCCGGAGAGCTTGAGTAGATCAGAATATCGTCGAGATACACTACCACAAATTTGTCGAGGAAATCTTGGAATGTTTCGTGCATGAGGCGCTGGAGATGTGCGGGTGCGTTCATTAATCCGAAAGGCATGATCGTGTACTCGAGGTGACCATATTTGCAGTTAAAGGCGGTCTTCCATTCGTCACCCTTTCTGATACGCAGTAGGTTGTTGGCCCCGCGCAGATCGATTTTCGTGAAAATTCTTGCTTCGCCAAGCTGGTGTAAGATGTGACCAATTGCCGGAAGCGGATAGGGTTCCTTTTTGGTTAATGTGTTGAGTTCCCTGTAATCGACGCATGATCGTAAGCTTTTGTCCTTCTTGCTTGTGAAAAGGATCGGGGCTCCACAGGGTGACTGTGAGTGACGAATGAATCCCTTTTGCAGGTTCTCCTGGACGTACTCGCGCAGAGCTTCTTGTTCCTTTTGATAAAGACTGTAGACTCGCTTGTTCGGTAAAACTCCCCCGCCGTCCTTGAAGTTGATGGCACAATCGATATCTCGGTGAATGGGTAACTTGTCGGCTTTGGAAATACCGAAAACGTCGGCGAACTCAACATATTTGTCTGGTAGGCGGTGCTGGGTCTGAATGGGTGATAGTTCCTTCTTTTGAGAATAGTTTGATTTCTTCGGTCTCCCAGTTGATCTCCGGGTTAGTCTGCCGCAGCCAGTTGATGCCAAGGACGATGGGGAACACCGGGAGTCAATGAGATAAAAGGTTGTAGTGAAGCTGATATCGTTGAGCAGTACATCATACGGCTGAGTCACTCAATTAATTGGCTCCAGTCTTCGACCATCGATGACTTCGAGCGGAATGGGAACGGGTAGTCTTGTTGAGCAGATTCGGTGGTTGACCGCAAATGTCTTATCCATGAAGATTGCCGTTGCTCCTGAATCTATGAATGCTTTGGTTAATACAGATTTTCCAAACTGATGACCACTTAAGGATATTTCCGATGGTGAAGCTGGGTTATTGGCAATCTCAGATGGAGAGACCATCTTGACGGCGAAGATGAAGAATGGTCTGTACACAATAGCGCCACTGAAATGCATTCGAGACAATCACTCTTGAACAAGCACAAACGAAGCCGACGAGGCAATACGAAATTGTCTCTTCCGATCTGAAAGGACCATTTTTGGAACCAGGCCCTGAAGGCTATAGATATTATATCACTTTTAATTGCCTGTTTTCAACATGGACCTGGATCACGTTTCTGAAAACAAAGAGTGCCGAGGAAGTACTTGATGCTCTACAACGGTTCATGACAGACGCACAAGCGGAAACCAAGGAACGTATGACGACCCTTCTAACTGATGGAGGCGGTGAATATGTAAATAATTTGATGAGCGTCTTCCTACTACAAAAGGGATTAAACACCAGAGAACGGTCCCGTATTGCCCGCAACAGAATGGACAAGCGGAGCGCCGAAACCTCACGATCATGCAGATGGCACGATGCGTTCTGACAGAGTCAAATCTCCCAAACTCTTACTGGACGTTTGCTGTTCGCTATGCTGTTTTCACCTGAGCAGGTTACCAACCAAAAGAGTTCAATACAAGACGCCATACGAATGATGGTGTAACCAAACCCCCGAAGTTGAGCAATTACGAAGATTTGGATGAATTGCTTGGGCAAATATCGACAAGTCGTTCAGAACAAGCATTGATTCCACAGCTGAGAAATGCATCTTCCTGGGTTACCCTCAATATCAAAAAGGTTACGTGTTACAACGATTTGCCGACAAAAGAATTTTGATTCGACACGCTGTGACATTCAATGAAAGTCAATTCACCGATCAACAACGAACTCGAGATGAGGACAATCATGAGCAAATGGAGATCATTGACG
>OUQQ01000312.1:0-22525 GCA_900404475.1 Spongospora subterranea | reverse complement strand
CTCGGCGAAATACAGCGATCGCCTTGGGGTCAAAAGCCTTGATGATCGGTGGTTTTAAGGGAACAAATATTGGTGTCTGGCCGGCTATGACATGCTCGGCTATGGATTCTGGTTGTGGATGGGCAGGGTTGGCACCCTGATCGGAATCGGCGTCCATGCTCCTGGTTTGGGCCATAAACTTCGGGGCGTGGGTTTGTCGCCTGTTTGCAAGTTCGTCTGGCAAAGCTGAAAGCCAGGTAGTCTGCTATAAAACGTTTTGTGCAGAGTCCGGCTGACTATTCGGTTGGAGTTGGTAAACAGAACTGGTTTTAATCGGTGGCTTAAGTAGGTCCGTAAGTGCATATAGGGCTGCAGTTCTGTACAACTATTGTTTTGATTACCAGCCAAAATACGAATCCAATTTCAAATTCAACAAGATGTACGTCCCATTACATCCTACAAATCGTACCGGCCGCGATCAACACCAATAGGCATGCGAAAAGTGTATTACTGGCAATTATGAAAGAATTATCTGCCGGCAAGAAACTCAAACGCAAAGGGTGAAACATCCCAGAGCAGTACAGGCTTGTATAACGTTACCTGGATGACTTCACCGTGGCGGAGTTTTCAGACTTGTCAGAAATCAATCGTTCGTCGGTTGGGTCGTACACCGCAATGAAGGTGCCATCCAGCAAGAAACAAGGCAGCGATGCTGTTTTCAAATTGAGGAAAAAGTCCAAACAGACAGACAAGGCGTTGGTTCCTGTCACCGTAAAACTTGACAACGTCGATTCATTGTGTTGCTCTTTGGTGTGTTAAATACTTCTTTGTCTTGGCGCGATACGGCGCAAACGAATTTTTCTTCAGATCCAATTTGTCTTTTGAATTATCTCTTTTTCATCGGGCCTGGAATGTCTCCATTTCTTTAGTGTTGATTCAGTTATAAGCGTTTTTGATGGTTCAAACGAGCAAGCTCATATTTTCCGTTGTTTACGTATTGTGTAAAGTCGTTTGCTCAGAATTCTTTCTGATGTGATGATCATCCTCTTTTGAATACCAATTTATGTTTACAGACTCTTGAGAATTACAAGTTATTGCCAATCGATAGCGACATTGAGGTTTTATCGGCCAAGCAGACGTTTCCCGAAGGCTATTGGCATAAGACTCCACTTCAAGCCTTACATGAATTACGAACGAAGTGCCTCTTGGACTACCAGCTTGCGTTCGATATATCAGATTCCGGCGAATTCGTTGCTGCCCTTGGCGGGGTTCGAGTGACCGGAAAGTGTAGTAAAAGGCGTCTGGCGAAACATGATGCGTCCCGTGCTTTGCTACGTCAATTACTTCCGAGTCTGTCTACTTATTATGCCGTTCTAGAAATGATAAAAAAGAAGCCAAAGGATTTGGTAAAATGTGGTATCATTCATGGGCTTTTGCCGAAATTGAACGGTAAGATACCCGATGGTCCCCGTCCAGCTGCTAAATTCTTTGCAAATATATCATATAATAACAACGATTGACCTATTTAAAAGTCATTTTCTTTGAGGTGAAAGTTTATTTGTCGACATATCTCAATAATTTGGCTAGAGCATGCAAGCGCTGGGGTCAAGATTGCCTTTTTGACCCAAAATTGACGGATCGGGCCCGGCATGGCTGCGGGAGTCAGACATCGAATCGAAGGAAAAAAAAATCAATACTGAGCCAGCTCATCAGCGGACCAGTTACAAAAACACATTTTGCTGATGCAGCGGGCGCCAGATTCGGATTCAGAGACAATACCCGCCGAATACAAGACACGGTTCTCGATGACAGCAAAAGCTGCAGTTGAACTACCATCACCTTTTTGTTTGAACGAATCCCTCAGAAGAACAATAAGTCAACAAACGAACCTCAAAGTTGGAGAATTGTCTTGGCAATACTGTTACAGGCTGGGCTGAAAGTGTAACAAGCATGCAGTCACAGTGTCGGCTAATGCCAATGAGATTGGAAGTTGGGGAGTTTATTAACGGAACTCTGACCAAGCGTGAGGATAGAGCCATAACAGGCTTTTCAGATTGGCTTGAGCACGATGCTCGCCCCGGCCCTAATCCGCCTGCGTCTAGGCATCGATATATGTATCACCTGGCTTCGCGATATGTGCAGATTTCGGAGCACACCGGATCTGTTATCTAGGGCGAAGCAGTCGGGAGATCGCCCATCTTATCAGGTGTTGATGTGTGAAACATGAGATAATTCTTTTTTTCACCGTTCTGAGTTTGATTGTTCGGTTTGTTCTGTTTCTCCATTCAAGGGATAAGGCAATTCAGAACACCAATGTAGGCCTTGCTATTTTTCGGCATTCGAAAAAATACGACAACAACGCAATTCAAAAAAAAATTACCATTGTGTAACCTTTACTGCCCGCCATCTGTGTTCAACGTTTCCAACCTGTTTTTCCTTCAATAATTAATCTTGTAGCCACATTGTAATTTCGGTCATCCACCAATTTACTCTAATGCGCCTCCAGAGCAATGTATTGTGCATGGAGACCTCAGGGGAAAGCGTAACCGACGAAGAAGTTTTGGGCGAACCTGGGACATTTGATGATGAAATTGTTCTGGAATTTGGGCTCGAACATGACTTCGCCGACGTGGAACGCAATGATGTTGAAGGTGGTCGTCGCGCTCCGCTGCAGTTCGACTGGAACTGTTTAAAAGTGCCAAGCCCCAATCTGGTGGCCCCGGATCTTGAAGCGGAGATTGTCGATGGTGAAAGACCACTGGCGATGGCCATCGCATAAGCGAAAGCTGTGCTGTAAAGTCCACAACGAAGGGTTGTGGGAGTCCATAGTGAAGTTAAATTTACGATCAAAAAGACACACAGTTGTAGGGAAAATACAGATTTTAAAGATCACCCATTGTTTGGTTGTCCAAACATCCCAGCGAAACTGGATTTTTCACCAGAATCCTATTCCTCGACGCAAAAGAGATTTGCCAATTCTTTTCATTT
The DNA here is from genome assembly GCA_900404475.1 of Spongospora subterranea. Lineage (NCBI taxonomy): Eukaryota > Endomyxa > Phytomyxea > Plasmodiophorida > Plasmodiophoridae > Spongospora > Spongospora subterranea. Next base: position 19,558 of record OUQQ01000312.1, on the reverse strand, counting down.
TCACAGTTGATATATATGCCAATCTCACAGAGATACGAGCAATCGCAACTTTACCGAGTTTAGTTCCGGTTATATTCCGCGCCGCGATCACTGTCCATCTTTACATGATGTGTGCAAGTGAAACTGCTGACGCAGGTCTCTATCACACACCGAAAAAATGTCTGGCCTGTTGAGCGCCGCGACATCCGGCATTGATTTCATCAGGTACAACGTCCTCGCAACGAAGCCGGACTTGAATTCATTTTTCACCCAAATTGCAGCGAGAGGTTTTTGCTCAGTTAACAGTTGATTCTCTCTTGCTTGGGTCTTGACTTTGATTTAACTATGGAAGTAATATGGTGACGCATTCGGCCACTGAGGAGATGGAGCAAGATCGACAACAATCAATTTTGGGATATATCGATCATTGCTGCGGGAGAGATGGAAAAACTTCCACTGGAAACAACCCCGATTTCCTCGAGGCCAAATTCCACCTAGAGACAATAAACAGATGCTTGAAAGGATTTCATGCCGCAGTTGCCGTTCGAATAAAAATGGACCCTGCTCAGGTAAGCACGGAGCGATGTTGTGTTCCACGACATCCTACGATAGCAAGTTCAGGGCAAAAGGTGTTAGGAATATTTTATGTCCACAATCGGGGGAAAAGAAATGCACGCCGAAATCCGCAAAGACGGACCTTGCCGTTATTGCCGACGCCGCAACACTGATCGATCCATTAGCAGACGGCGGGCTGTCTAACGAACAGTCTATGGCGATCATTCATTACTTTCAGGGATTGAGCCGTCAGATCTATCGCATGGAAATTGACCTCCCGGAGCGGGTAGTCGTAGAACCGATGCAATTTCGGTATATACGCTCGAAAAAAACGAATGCCACAGTCAGAGTTTTCTCAGAACTATGTGTGACATTATTTTATCGCGGTGCGTCGAAGAATAAACCTAACAAAATGTCATTGCATTTTTCTTCGGATTGCGGCTGTCAAAAGGCCTCTTGTTTCAGATGCAGTCACAAACGGTTATCTTGGCGATAAAGGCTGAGATTTACCGTAAGTCTGTTAGATACAGTAGTGGTTGGTGGTACAGTACCGTGGTAGACTGATAGCAATGCAGCTGCGGTAACATGTGGTCCAAGCCGAACCGGTACTGTCATCATCAAACGGGTAAGATGACAATCGACGGCGCTATAGTCTCTAACCATCGGACATTCCCCACGTGATTATCCAGTTGATTGAGAATACCGGTGTCGTTCCATCTGTAGAACATCAATGCCGCCCAAGTTTAGGACACTTCCGGATTCATTACGGGCGAAACCCCCTCGAAGTACCAAAAGGCGATTGATTATGAACGAATGCCGAGACAGGTCGGAAACCGTCGAGCAGATATCAGCTCAAGGGGTAGAGTTGCTTTTATCGGATCCTGATTGTCTAATATTGGACACAGTTTCTGAAATGAAGGACACGAGTCCGGATACGTCTCCCCAGCTAGAGAAGCCGCACCAACATTCAAATAATTCAGTTTGCCAGACAGATCTGGACGTATCGATCTTAAAACCGGATTCGCCAGTTTCGGATCGGCGTTCTCAATTGTTCGTACCGAATCCTGGTACAGATGAACCATATCGCGACATTGCTGATAAACAGAGCCCAAGGGTAAATCTCCCCATTTGTGGCACGTCTCCTGATCCTGATTCGTTTTCATCTCCCAAACTATCATTCAATGCTACATCATCTCTCAATCATAATATTTCGCAAACCATACCCGCACCTTCGTTATCGTGTTCATCATCATCGTCGTCATCCATTGATGTTCTCACATCCGTGATATCACCACCACAGTTCTCTGCGGACGAGTCCCGACGAATTCTATTGTCAAAATTGCGATTACCGCCACTAGGATTGTCTTCATCTGTTCCAATTGCTCCGAGTTCGGGTTCTGAGACCGAGGATGATGACGTCACTGTTGACGATGAATTGCCGACCGTTGATGAACAATCGCCTGAGAATGACGTAGAATTGCCCATCGACGATGATATTCCTGGTCCCTCATCTATCGACAGTGCCAGATTTCTACAATCTGTTGCCGCGTTTGTGCCTAGCTATCCCGTCTCGCCCTTTAAATCCCGGCTAGACAGAGGGCACAAGAAACTGAATGAGCCTTTTCAAGAAGCAAGGCGAAAAAAAGGAAAGAAGCATTCGCCATCGACATAGTCATCTTCTGCCAGCAAGTTCCGCCTTTCAATCTGTGCAACAAATGAAATAGACAACCGTGTGCATGAAGTCAGCGCATGAAAAATGCTGATGTTTTTATCGAGAATTGTGTAAAAGGAATTTCAGCAGCCAATATATGAGTAAATTCACTATTTATGGGACTTTCCTCTATGATTATTTCGCCAATAAGCAATGCGATTCCGATTATTGTCACCAAGCAAATTAAGAGGATCGTCATGACTTGGCTAAATTAAGCACCGTCCATTTAGTCAATGTAATACCCTAGCGCCAGAGTTCGCTTCCGTCTTTACCCCATTTTTTGACTTGAAAACCCAGGGCTCATCAATAGCAGTTTACCGTTGGTTTTACTTCTCCCATCTTTAGTACAATGCCAGCTCTTTCGCGCTATGTTAGCTACCTACATCTCAGATGCAACCAGCCTGTTTGCCGGTTGTGGTCGGGATCAACACTACCTTCGCGTTAGTTGATCATCATCAAAACAGCAATCAATTGTGATCGTCATGTGCATATATGATGTAGCCCTAACCATTCACTAGTTCAACGACAACATATTTCCGGGTTTTGGAACAACAGCCTCGACTGAACGAAATTATTTGAGTGTTTGTTGGAAAAAATCTGGAAAACCGCCAGAATAGGCAATCGCATAATGATATTGAAGATTTCAAGCTTGTGTTGATCCCAAGCGAAGCAAGATATGGGCGACTAATCGATGTATCGGTCGGGAGTGGTGATGATGCCCATCCTGTTTACTGTAGCCAATTACTAAAAACTGAAAATTTCAACAGAAAACGACATTATGAATTAGTGTCGAATGTCGGTAGACCAATAAGTTGAAACCCGATAATGTAAATCGATTCATAATGTCGACAATATATTGTAAATAAATCGTGTTTCCCTATAAATAACGTTGATTATCGAAATCCTTTTCAAAAAATAATCATAGTGGATTTGAGACGATTGGTCTACCGGTTGATTGGACAAGAAGATATTAGTAATCCCTGTTCGTGATGTTCATAACATGAATAGGATTACAACACCATTCAGAAAATCGCCTTGTAATCCATAATTCGCTAGTGGCACCTTCTACTCCTTCGCAATCACATGCTGGTCGATCAGTTTGCCAGGGAGCTGGACACGGTGGCCGGTTCGAAAAAGAGATCAAAATGGTATAGAACCAATTCTCATCATTCTGAACACCAACAACTTTGTATCAGTTGTTCGCAAAGGATGTAAATTCCGTTCCTACGCCCAAACAGTTGTTGACCAAATCGCCAACTGTCTGAGCCAAAATACAGTGAACGCATTGAGAAGAATGTCGTCAGAGACATGACACGCAACAAGGTAGGGTGATGGTAGAGCAGCCTGTAACGTACTCTGGCGCCATCGACCTGGCGCAACCATTATGCGTTGCGAACAATGGCGTCAGAGCTGGATGTGGACGAACTACGGGCCGTCATGGCCGATATTGCCGAGCAGGCCGGCGAGACGCCCGAGAAGCGAATTACCCGCCTGGTACGCGATGAGATCAAACGATTGAGACAGGTGCATCCGACCGAGACGCTTGGATCGGCAACCAAGTCTGTGGTTCGTGACAAGGTCATCTTAGAAGATGAACGTCTTAGGCTGCGCCGCGATCTAGGTGAAACTCAACAGAAGTTGGCCAAGTTGGAGTCTGCTCATACAAAGTTACAGGGTAAGCTGTGCTGGTTTTTAGTCCGAAAGTTGAATTGTTTTTTTTGAAGCTATTACGTTGTAATGTCAAATTTCCGTTTCTGCCATAGTTCATCATTTAGTTTTGATCATTGCCTCAAGGTTTGGCAAGGGAGCTATCAAACCAAAGTAAGAATATCAGGGTAGGTCGCTCACTCTTTCCCGACATTTTTTTATCATTTTTGTTATTTCTCTTTGTTTGATTTTGTTCATGTTGCGGGCCAAGTTGATATCATTTGCAGTTCAGGTCATTGTTGTTGATTTGTATTTACCACTTCATCGTATTGGTTCTATTCGTCGGTAATGCCAGCTGAAGATTGCTGCAAAAAATCAAGGTGTTCAATTCAGCTAATTCCAGTCGACAGGCACAATATGAGGCCCAATTCAAAGCTCAGGCTGACAGCCAGGAGGCGCTCCGCAAATCGTTTCGGGATTCCACCGCCGAGATCGAAGCGCAGATCACGGCATCTGCCGAGGAGCGCGAAGCCCAGGCCAGGGCACATTCTGAGTTGCAAGATCGAGTTCGTGCAGTTTTATCGTTGGATGCCGAACAGCGCCAAGCGCACGAACGTCAGGTTTCCGGTCTCGAGTCGGAGCTGGGATTGATGCGCGATGCCCTGCGGCTCGCTGAACAACGGGCGGCGGAAGAGGCTGGGCGAGCTGCGGCCGCCCAGGCAATGACGCAGTCGTATGTCGTCAAGTTTGACGACGTGCAATCGACGATGAAAGAAAACCTCCGTAGCTTTGAACAGCTCCGCCAACAAATCTCTTCGGTACGTCATCAGAACTTGCTCGTTTCCTGTTTCTACTTTACAGTTGTTGTTGCGTTTGTCATTTTTTACTGGTTGCCTAGCATCAGTTTCGTAATCGTTCTATTTGGTTGTTTCATGGAGCTTGTTTTTTGCAATATCAATGCTAATTCAATTGGTCTTCAGACCGGCCGCAAGAATAAAACGGTGATGAAAGAGAATTCGCGGCTGTCGGCATGTCTATCTTCCAAATGTGAGGAATTGGCCTCTGTCAAAGCGCAGTTTGAAAAGTTCCTACGACGTGGGGAACGCCCTCCTGCGTCTTCGCCTCCCCCGCCTGTGTTAGATGACAAACCGTTCATGGAACAGCCAGGTTCAGCTGCTCCTGCGTCTTCAGCGACAACTCCATCATGACTCGCGCTGTCATACACCAGCTTCATTTTGAATAATCGTGATGTCCAAAAAATCGGAAGTCTGTGGGAGCGGACGTGAGTTGGACAACAGTGTGAATACAGAATCAATTCTAAGTACAATTCACTCCTTGCGCCTCCAACAGTATTGCATCAATAGTCACAATCGATTTCATACATTTTTGCGACATGGTCGACGCCTCATCACCCTAACCGGCAGTTAATGCCTCGCGATCGGCTTTGTCGCTGAGCGAACGCGGTCATTGTTCGCCATAGGTGATAATGCTGACCGCTTTCGGTCTCGACGATGGTTACGTCGATATGACAAAGGCCGTCCGACGAACTCGGTCAAGAAGGCACTAGCTACGCTGGCGATATCATCAGGAATGTCGGGATCAAGCCAACTCACATTGATCAAGGCGTTTGCGAATGACCCGGCAGGCGCCTGGGAGGCCCTTTTCAAGATGCTGGTTTCGACGAATCAGGAAATGGCTACGCTGCTGATTGAGCTTATTGGGATAAGCCTTTGAAAAAATCCAAAAGTGAACCAGTAAAGGCGCATCCCGAGTCGATGACAGATTGAAAGAAGGCTAAGCAGGATCGTTCGCTTTCCTGATTGCCGTTCAGATTGCACGATCGTCGATGATGGCGCTGTCTCTCTATGTTCCCCCGTTTTGCCGCCCTGATTGCGAACGAGGTTCGCAATCAGGGACAAACTCGGCATTGATCGTGATAAAACTTGCAGAGGCTGTGCGCAGAACAACATCTCCACGACCCGAATATCTGAATGCGGTCCCCAGCGACTCCTAGTACCATTGCCGGCTAGTCCTCCGTCAGGTTCCTGAAGTGTTCTCTGCAGCTGGAGTTGTGGCTTCATCACATCGATCACCCATTCCCTCACACCCTTCTTTGAGACTCGACAGCGCCCTCGGGACAATCTTTGTACCCACTCAGAAGGAAGACCGTTGTCTTGAGCAGATTGTATTAGTACAATGGCGCTGCAGAGGTTTAATGAAGGGTATGAGAGAATAGGTCATGGACGACGCCCGTTCAGTCTTCGTTTGTTTTATTCTTTATTGTCAAAAAAGAAGAGTACATCACGCTGTGAAAACAATCATTCAAAAAAGCGTCTCTGTTTTATCAAAGAATGAACTGGCCTATGAGTTTTTGATGTCCAACGACGCGTCTTGTACTCATTTTGGAAGCGAAGGGTAACTTCTTCAGACAAGTTGCGATATTTGAAGAATCTTGTGAACCTTTGTTTCAATACATTTTCGACGAACTTAACGAAGATCGATCAAATAACTACGATTACGTATCTTCTGAATCGGAAACTCCTTGAAAGTATAGGTGTCGTATATTGGAACAGGAACATGGGTCGAGGCCCAGTTGGATCGCTGGCCATATTCATAGATCAGTTCATTCCTGTTTACGTCTACTCGTTAGTGCAAAAGCCAAGCTTTCTTGAGTGGTTGTTTTCACAGCGCGCTGTTTACTTCCTTCAACATCAGTGCGGAAAACTTCTCTTTACATTCTGTCCAAGATGAAAAAATGCAATTCGACTCCCACATCATACGTAGAATGCGAACTTCGGCATTGTGCATACGTTTTCGCGGCAATGTACATCGACAAACAGCGGATTGTTGGTCGACTCAATGGAAACCTTTATATTTTTGTAGAAAAAAGCCCACTGACATTCATATTCTGTGGGTACCACCGCTCTGGCCAGGCGTATTATCTGTCGTTCACCGTTAAGGACATTAGCGACCAGGATCATACCACCCCTTTTCATGTGACAAGCGTCGTTAACAATCACAGGAAAACATACGCCAACTGCTTCAAAAGCATACCCAAAACAAGAGAAACGCCCGATAAAGTACTGTCATCATCTCGCCGTTCAACAACGTATTGGTGCCTGGGTTTTGTATTATAACATCTCCGGAAATAATCTTCAGTTTCCTGAAGCGACTCGTCTTCAAGAATCTCATTTTGTGGCTTAAGATTGTTCAAGGATTTCCACGCCTTGAAATACGGAACCGCTGCTCCAAAACTTGTACTCCTGTAGATAATTATCAACATTAACGGTTGGGTTCGGTCGCCGTTACGACAGTCGGGCAGATACCCGCTCTATCTTTTTTGGACCTCAATACAATATTGCATATGTCAAGAAATCTCTTCGTCCCGACTCCTACCAATACACAGACATGGCAGAAGTACATACAGGAGACGGAGCCGTCCCTGACAGATTCAGAACTAGATGCTGCGATTACTCTCTTAGAGCGTCAAGCCAAGTTGAGAAAGCTGGCACAGCTAAAATTAAATGAAGCACAATCCACCGAGAACAGTATCGAAGGTGACCTTGGGTAGAGTATTGGGGATTACGATCGAATACACACACCAATGTTCGACGGCAAGGGCACAAATTTCCATTTGTGCCTGAAGAACGCAGTCATTTACCTACGTGTTAAGGGGCTCGGCGAGATCGTTGGGATCGATAAGGCTGGGACACCACACCTACTGATCCCCTCACTAAAGTCAGTCTTGCAATGTCATCTGTAATTAGATTTAGTCGAATCAGGGTTAGTGCTCGTAAGTCTAATTTGTCAGAGACTCCGGTTGGTACTGCAGTGAGGGAATCAGTAGGTGTAAATGTGCCAGCCTTAACGATCCCAACGATCTCGCCGAGCCCCTTAACATGTAGGTAAATGGCTGCTTAGTACGAAACCAAGGCTCTATGAGGTGCATATCCGACCCTTGCGTCGATATATATTTCGAGATGAGGGTTTCATGATGATGATCGGCCTTTACGTTGACGATATACTTCTACTCCACAATGATGACGGTCGGAGTAGAAGTATATCGTCAACGTAAAGACCGATCATCATCATGAAACCCTCATCTCAAGATATATAGACGCAAGGGTCGGATTCTTGCCACACAGCAGCTCAACCCTGGCGATGTATCTACTCAACTTACCATCGGTCAAGCCGTTCCGTCGTCACCCGAGCTGCCCACTCCCTAATCTCAACAAGGCAAGGTGACGGCGAGCCAAGCCGGGAGTATGCATCCAGACTGTCCAGCGCAGCATTGGGGGTCCGAGTCGTCATTCCAGAAAAAATGATCAAATTCTCGGATGAACTCGAGGAGACGATCATGCTACTGGGAGTGAACAGGAGGTTTAAGACCCTCACAAGCATCATCAATACTCAGGAAGCGGATAAGCTCCTAAGCACGGAGCGACAGACAGCGATGATGATGGAGGGAGAACGCTCCGAACCATCCCCACCATTGAGATCGGCATTGGTAGCGGAGTTGACCGTTGAACTCAATGCATTGAAGGCATCCATCGGTCAACGACACGGAAACGATTGTAAAATCCATCCAGGGAAGCACCCCAATTCCAACTATTCTCAACGTTATCCCGGTAAACTCAAACGAACTACATGTTCCCAATCTCAGTCGACAGTTACTATCTGTTGGGCAAAGTACAGACAGGGGATCAAGTTCGTTTCTTCTGACGATCACCTACATATTTATAGCAAGGAAAGTTGGAGGGAACCCGAAGGGATAATAATTGGATCGGCACTACGAGGAAAGGACAATCTCTATACCATACCAAGCAATGCAACGATATCCCGACAATGATCACACTAACAGGTGCATTCTTCTCATCCCAATTCGTCAAAAGCGTTTCGCTACAGAAGTGGCACCAAAGGATGTTTCATACAAATTACCAAGATCTCCGACGCATGGTCAAGGAAAACTTATTGCAATGTAGACAAGAAGAGGATACCATGGAGATTAGGCAACTGTTATGGATGTTATCAAAGTAAAGTGACAGGCGGCTACTTCTCCAAGGCAAGCAAATCTAAAACGACAAGACCACTAGAAATAGTTTCAACCGACATCAAAGGTCCCTCTACCCAACACCCGGAATTTACGACAATGTGAGATATATCATCACTGTCGACCATCACACCCGCTTCTCACGAGTCAAATTTCTCAAACACAAACACGAGGCATTGTCAGCCCTTACGCGCTTCCAGCAAGAGTCGAACGTCGAAAACGGGAATAAGATCGGAATATCACAGAGTGACAATGCAGGAGAGTACTTATCGAACGAGTGCAGACAATATTATGCTGATAACGGAATCTTCCATCAAACGAGTGTTGCGTACGATCCAGAACAGAACGGCATCGCCGAGAGAATCAATCGGACCATAGACGAGGCATTGGAAAGCGCCAGGCACCACGTTCGGTTACCAAAAGGCTATTGGACATTCGTCGTCGCAGCAATCGTACATGCGATCAATCGCCGACATAATTCATCACTTCCAGGGCATATAACACGTTTCGAGGGCTGGTACGGTTGGGAAACCAGCTAGTCTTGACTACCTGAGAGTAGATGGCTGCGACGCATGGATGTTTATTCACACAAAGCTCAGGCGATCACTTGACCCTAAAAGCCGCCGTGTTGTCTTCATTGGATATTGCAATGACCAGAAGGCATATTAATTGTGGGACCCCGATGAACGACGGATACACACAAGCAGAAGAGTAGCTTTCGTTGAGGATTCTTTCACTTTTTATAAAAAGTGTCCCCATAGACAAAGATACAAGAAGAATCGTCACGTATCTTCCCCAGACGACATGATTCAAAATGCGGACTCAGATATGGCAACAGGTGATTTCCCTGATTTGGACCCAGATGCAGTTGGAAACAATAACGATGAAGACCGGGAGACTGTTTACACTGGTGACGACGAGTCGAGACGGCAACAACGATGCGAACCATTCAGGGGATGTTGCGGACAGAAACCAATCCGACGAGACCTCTTCAAACGTATCAAGCGATATCATCGATTTGCTTGAACATCACGCCGATCTTAATGATGTTGACGCTGAAGAAAACCACAATAATATTAAGAAGTTCTTGAAAGGTATCGCACGCCCCTCAGAGGTTCACCAGTTCACCTGCCAGAGTAGAAGATTCCCTCATGGATCCTTCTCTACTCTCTAACCTTCCTAGACCACCAACATCTAGCTCATATGTTGGATATTGGGCTGACGCCATGATTAAAGAATACCAGACCCTGGGTAACTTCAATACTTTCTCAATCATCAAGCGTCAGAATAGCAAAGCCCCAATTAAATGCAAATGGGTATTCACTGTCAAGCCGACCAAAGATAACACAGGCGATGTCGCTAAGTTGAAATGCCGATTAGTAGCTAAAAAGTTTTCGCAACGCTTTGGACTGATAATAATGAGACTTTTGCACCTCAAGATTCTCTACGCTTACTAATAGCCCTGGCTGCCCTACATGGGCTACATCTACACCATCTGGACATCGTAGGAGCGTACTTGAACAGGGACATTGAAGAGGGCCTCCATGTGCAATCTCCAGAGGGTTTCCATGGAAGTTACGGCAATGTCTGGAAGTTAAACAAGGCCATTCAAAACAGGCGGGATGAGTTTGGAACAAAAAGATCAATGATTACAAATAGTACGAGACCACAAGGCTTCGAGATGAGGGTTTCATGTTGATGACCGGCCTTTACGTTGACGATATACTTCTACTACACAATGATGACGGCCGGTGCCGCGACTTCATTAACACCATAGAAAAAGTATTCGAGATAACATTCATCTCGCAACCGCTTGATTCAGTTTCGATCAGTGCGATCCTGTCCATCGAAATGTAGTGCCAACGTTGTTTTGCTCCTAAAGGGCAGCGCTTGAGTTCAGCCCTAGAGCTGAACTCAAGTTGTCAAGCTGTCTGTTCACTGAGGAAGAACTTAACAGAATTGAGCAGAGCGGGAACGATGCTTCAGCTCTTTACCGAAAAGGCCAAACTGGAAATTTGAGGGCCACCAACGCGATGTTAAAATTTTTGTTAAGTTCATCCTGAACAGACGGCTTGACAACTATATAAGATCTAGGGCATGAACTCAAGCATTGTCTTATCGGTGCATCACAATGTTGGCAATACATGTATCGCACTGATCGAAAATTTCTCAAGCGGTTGCGAGATGAATTGAAGATGATGTCAGGAAGCCTGGCAAACATCGTGCAGATTTGGGGTAGTACCGTTTTTTATAAAGGGGAGCACAATACAGATCATCATTCATCCCTAACATTTGAGATTTTTTTTTTGCGAAAAGCGTTATTCATGTGGAGAACCAAATTGAAAACCCCTATGAAAAATTCCCACTATTGGTTGACCACAGATAAGAAATTCGCAAGATATTACAGAATGGGAACATGACCGACAATATACCGTAGGGGTCTGAAATATTACCAGCACGATATTGGGTCAATGTTTTCCGAATACGACTGAAAACAATCCATAGAGCAAACGTGTTGCAAACAACTACGTCAGCTTGATACAAATTGGAGCAGTCATCATGAACATGATTGATGATATAAATCTGGTATAATGGGCACTTCAGTGCGCAAAAGGCCATGGACCACTAACCCCGCCATTATACTGATGAAGAAATTCCCGACAGAATTTACAATTGAGTGGCTCAACAATATCTGCGATATTTTGCCCAACCAATATCTGAAACGCGAACAACTTCATCACCATCACCAGGTGTGTCGACCTTGCTCGCAGGAGTATGGTTGCAAAGAACGATGGGAATCAAGCACACGAGCAGGAAGAGATACTTGAAGTGATTCATATTCGGTCCAACAAAATGGGTGTCGCTGCTGTCTACTCAGTATTGTCACTGACGTGGATTCCCGGACTTCACACGGAGACCGTGGAACAGTTGCAGTCACGGACTCCCCCGTCAAAATGTGGTTTTGCTAAACAGAGAGGAATGTAAAAACTCATCCCTGGTAATGATCAAGCAATACCTTTCCTGGCGATGCAGTTCCGCTTTTGCTGCGCGTGTCACGCCACTCGAACTTTGTCGATGGCTACCGAGTATGATGGCTGGAGTCAGCTGCCACTGGGGGTGGTATGTAGTGTCTTGTGTCAAGGGTCGTCGTCGTCCCTTTGACAGAATCAGGCACAATGTAGTAAGGAAGGTTCTTTCAGGAACTGTCCGGTAATCATGTTCTGAGACAACGGGCTGTCGGCCGTCTCGGATTTAAATAGGAATCAATAGCCATTCTCGTCCATTATCTCCTTACAATATACGGACCTTCAGTGCTTGGATGTGTTGCTGTTTGGGCTATATTATTTTGTAGTTGGTCCGATTCATAGTGACTAATCAAGATTGACGATTCTCTAACAGTATAAATCGGAAATCAAGCTAAAATCGAATCGTCAAACAACAAATTATTGCTTAACAACAGCAACAAATCCGAGCACTGATTCATCAGCAGGAATCCATTCGCGGTGATTACAGTGCCTGATTCGGTGAAGGGACGACCACGACCCTTCCGATCTGAGATCGAAGCCGAGACGACGGCGAGGAAAAATTGAAGTCAGAAGCAGGCGGGAGTATGAGAAGAAATTGGGCATAGACAGTGAGACGAATACAAATGTGAAAGGGTAAGGAGATAATCGGAATGACGTGAAAATGACGCGTCATTCCTGTTCTCAAATGTGAGTCGGCCGACAGTTCGTGGTGTCAGAACACTACCGTTCGGAGCGGTTGTTGAAGGAATCTTTTGAGACTATGGAATGTCGGCCGACTCGCTAATCGTCAATCCGATTATCTCCTTACAGTACTGAGTGTTTGCCAGGTTCATTACTCGTATCTTTATGAGACAGGGGAATGTACAGCCCTCCGAACTCTTCGTCCTGAAACGACGATTCTATGTCCCGTAACAATGGGTGTCGCTCAGGAATGCTTGAGAACGCGAACATCTAAGTGGTTCCCAAACAAGCAGACGGAATACTAGAAGAGTTCAGAATGATGAACAATCCTGAAATACCAACCAGAGACTACAGCAATGAGACGCCACCCTGCAAAACAGATCGTGAACTTTCAAGTTCGACATGATTTGAGCCGTGATCATCTACCGACAACAATAGCAACCCGCATTAGAACGTCATTGATGACCGCGATGTCACAAACGAGTAACAAACTTGGCAACAGATTAGCAACTATGGCGCTAGAGACAGCAATCGATAAATCATCACAGCATAGTATCGGTCTGTTGACATTCACTGCAATGCCGAAAAACTGAAGGTGGCACTTACACCAAGAAACAAACTCAGACGTAAATTACACATAGCAATACGGTCACGAAAAGAGAAGCTCAGAAACAAAGAGAAAAGAGGCTTTACCAGAGCTGCAATAGTTTTTAGCGCTGAAGTGGGTCGTTCCCGGGCCTTGAACGTCGATGTGCGCCGCCAGCGCCAATCTACGCCTAGATGCGGGGGAATCCAGCGATAACGCCTTCTCGAAGATCGTCAGATAATTGTTTCGCACCGTGCAGAATCTTGCTCAATGCCTTGCCACAGCGAATCATGTGTTCGACGTCAGCCAATCATTCATTAAAACGATGCAGTGCGGTCGGAGCAATAACGGTTTACCCGAATTAGTGAGATGGCGATTGGGAATACCAACGGCACATCGTATCACAAGAGAACTGGAAAGAGCAATCGAAAAAGTCAACATCTCGAATCTGGTCAGTGCTGTTTTCTTGATGAATATGTCAACAGTCTAGTATCGCTACTATCGATATTAGATCGAAAGCCAACGATCTTGTTGTGAGCTGATTCGATCAAAGACCGTTTGGTTAACGGTGGCTTGCATCTGCCGATAGTGGCTCTTTCATAGACGTCGAATTCGCTTTTTCGAAGGACCTATTACAGCCTGACAACTTTGTTTATATCACGCTCCAGGGCACCGATTGGTGACATCGACAAGACAGCAAGTTCGGAAAATAATTACAATTAGAGATAGAGATGGAAGATGTGTTATCGGTTATTCTCTTTTTTTTTTATCTTCTGCAGTCGGTCTTCCGGAAAAAGCGACTCGATGCCCAGGCGAATTCGACGTCGATGAAAGTGAGACTATGGGCAGATGCAGGTCACCTTCAACCAAAATGTGGATTCAACTCATCGCAATATCGTTCGCTTTCGATCTAACAGTGATAGTGACGATACTAGCCTATTAACAGATTCATAAAAAACCCAGCACCGAAGCTGCATGTTTATCAGAATCGATTACGCTGGAAGCTGCGATTAACCGTATTGTAGCAACAAACCGTACGACAGAACGCCGTCCACGATGGCCTGCCGAGTCACAACGTGCCATCATTATACAGAACGAATTGCAGAGTGGACGGCGTTCTACTTGCCAAGCAAATAAGCTAATCGGTTCTACTGGACAGCAATGCGACAAGATACGCTCCAGTCTGTAGATAAAATTTCCAGCGCTTTCGCGGTTCCAATTGTGTTGGCATCTCAGGAATACGAGCCTGGACTCGGGTGCCAACATACACACAATCGATGTAGATTGGTGGATAACAAAAACCAATTGATAACACAAATCGTTGGACTAAAACATGCAGTACAGACGGGTCGGATTCGTCTCAATAGGCCATGGCCCAAAACAAACATCTATTTCGATGAGCACTCACCTGATGACAAATTTTCTATTAATGGACACAAAATACAAAGTACAGAAACGGTGTGGTACTTAGGAGCAACGCTCGAAACTAAAACAAATTTCACTATTTAACAAATAGAAGTGGCCAATGTTTCAAATCAACACCACCCATTGCTGAAGAGCTAGCATAGAAAGAATCAGGTGGATATATACTTTATACCAAGCCATGTACCAGGCATGGATAGAAAAGACAGCGGAGACGACCCAACGACCTAGAGATTGACGAACTCACTAAACAAGCTATAGAGGCAGGAGATGAAATTGAACACGATTCGTTCCTATCGTCACTGACACTACAATTGAAGAAGACTGAAAATCGAGACGAATATATTGAAAAGGAACTTCAAGTCAATCGGAATTTCTGGTTATCCGGACGAATCACACGACACGACTCGGAACCCAATGAGAAAGACAGCTGGCCTCAACCGGAACTCAATCGAGTTCGAAGCTCGAACAGGACCCTGGCAGACCCTGGCAGACCCTGGACTGGCCTGGCCTGGCCTGGCCCTGGATCCTGATCACGCGCAACCCCGTTCTCTGTGCCAGCAAAACTTCCGTACACTTAAAGGCCCTGCAGTACCAGCTGTAACAGTATGCATTCGCCCTTCTCCTCGTACTGGCAATTGGTAACAGTCGATACACATTGACACAGGTTAGTTGGTAGCTCGTGTGTGACTGACTATCATTCGGTCGTGACCCCACTCCGGTTCTGTGTTTAGCCCAAATCTGTTGCAGTCGTTCGATCGGTGTTCGTTTGCTCCATTGGACAAAGTTATCAGATGGTTAGCGCCTCAGTTTTCAACATTCCTGAAAGGATTTCCTCGATCGAATGGACTCGGCTGAATCAGCTGCGGGCGGCCTGGGGTTTTACCCTCGTGATGTGCATGGCGCTTATCATATCCGCACTGGTAATCACGTTTCTGGCCGGTTTTCATTCCAATTTGACTCGCTTCTCAAGGCTGCTGCCGCGTCGGTGCATAGCGCCACTATGCAATTCAGTCTCGTATGGTACATGATCACGTTGACGGTTTGGTCGGCATTTTCCTGTGTTGTTCTCTTGATCAGTGTCCCGTGGATTCAAATGGATCCCTCAATTGCCTTTGGAGCGCTGGTTGCTTCAACCAGTTTTTTAGCAACAGTCACGCTTAGTGAAGGCGTGCGCTGGGCATCCGTTGCTTCAAATGTAATGCAACACGTGAATCTCTGTATTTGATGAGTTTTTAGTTTCGAACTACGTTTCATGCTGTTTTCAAATTCAAATAATTATGTCAATTTCACTTATTATTTTTGCATTTTGTTCGCAGTTATATGGGGCATACGTTCATGGAAGTACTATTCTATTGTGTTCTTCACCAATGTCTTAGGCATCTGATGTTTGTTGTCTTGCAGAGCTCCGTTACAAGTGTGGCTGTGTTCAGTGTATTGACAACGGTCTGTTTAATTGTCACTTTAGTCGGTTTTGTTCAGTTCAAGGACGACCTATTGGGAGATTCGGTATGTTTTTTTTTCTGTTTTTCCATCATCCATTAGTTTGATAAGCAGATGGCTCTGCTCATGAATTTTTGTTGCGCTTTCATGGGTTTTGAAAATTTGACTCAGTCCGGTATCAATTTCCTTCAATCACGTGGTTTTCGTAGGGAACAATGGAAGCTCCAAACGTGGTGTCGCCCGTTCCATCGCAACAAGGTCAATCCAAGCAAAAAGGGTATTATGATCAAAGCATGGCAGAACGTGCTTAGTCAAATATTCTATTTAATACATTGTTCGCGTTCAATGTCCACTCCACCATTGCTTTCTGAAAAAACAATCTGGAAAGCTGGAATATACATAAATTGTCTTGTGCCGATAGAACAGCAATTTCACAGCCCAACGCCCGATTATTAAAACGGAATTGTTTGAGGTCGAGATTGCTCAGAAAGAACTGGAGAGTTGGAATCATTAACACAATCGATGTTGAACAGTTCCTGGAACTCGTTGATGATGTGTGTGGTCACCTCATCGATCTTTGGCGTCTTTTTACTGATTAGATGCTTAATGCTGGTGACACCAAGTCCCTCATCGCTGCTGATTCCGCAAGGCGTAATGGCATCGAAATGAGAAAGATCTGGCGCTATATTTACAGATAGTCCATGCATCGTCAGCCACTTCGAGCAGGAGATACCGACCGATGCCAGTTTATTCGCACCAACCCAGACTCCAGGATAGCGATGATGTCGACTCCCTTTGATTCCAAATCGATCCAATACATTGATGACACAAGACTGAGTGACAAAAAGGATGTTCAGGAAAAATGCTTTCAACAAACGCAGAACATACCTCTAATGTTGAAATATACCATCTTAGGTCCATTTTATAGAGGTGAAGATCAAATAACGGGTAAACAACTAATTGACCTATAAATTAAGTGAGAAAACTATCGGGGCCACTATTGAAAGTATTTGTACCAGGGCAATGGCATGTAAGTTGCCCTCCCCGTTCAACTCTGATAACGTCAAACGATGGGTTATTGGATACCGTTGGCGTTCGACGACCTGCCGTATAGACAAGGGGGTGCTGGCAGATCAGCAAAACCTCCCGTCGATCTTGGCCTGCGAGTCGTTCGTGCATGATCGCCTGCTGCATACGCCAGGCGTTATGAAACGGAACTTCCCCCAGAAAAAAAGTTGAGCACTTAATGGCAGAGCGCCCGAACATTGGATCAAAGCAAGATGAAACGGGGATGGCGCCGCCCAGGACGAAAAAACCGTCCTCCTAATATGGAAATCATGTCAAGCCATGATCCGCACTTTTGTGATAACGGTCGTCGCGCTCTTGTCCATTTCTTCCCGTTTGCGTATCGGTTTGTGTTGGCAATTCCTGACTTCGTTGATAAATCGAGTTTGTGTATTTATTTTGTGGGATATGCCCAGGTTTTCCAGTTTACATCTCTGCGAATGAACAACACCGGTTCTTTCAGAATATGTTCAAGTTCATTATACTCGGATATTCGGGGTGCCGGTTTCCAGTGTGGATATGCGCCGATGGGTTGGGCAAACTCGTTTGGCCAGTGTGTGTCTCGACGCTACCCTGACTTCCCTTCACAGACGTGGACGACGGGGCCGCTGCTGCTCTGCAGCGACACTGCGAGAGTGAGAGGATCTTGACTGGATTTGGAAGTTGTCTAGCGCAACCCGTTCACATGATGCATGACTACAGACTATCATCAGCATGGATAAGATCAATGTGTGCGCGACACCTTTCACAGACAGGGCGTATCGTCTGACGTTCTCCCCTGTATGTTTGAACCGTTCGCGAAACAACCATCGCCCCAATCCTCATCCGAACCGTTAGGAGTCTGGCCGGCCTGGCCGTTCGCTGCATCATCTGCTGCGGGAGCATCTCCTTGACCCAATGCCGGACGAAGCACCCGCTGAAATCAGCAACGGCGATCGCATGGTCGTTTCTAATGATGCTGGAGGATTCACAAGCGCCTCCAAATTCTTCGAAGAAATGGATTTGTCTACATTTGATGATAGGTCAGTAGTTTTAACGATCTTAACCGGCTGCAAAGTGACTGGTTTAAATGGACATTTTAATTTTTTTATTAGTGGAATCCATTTTCACAAGCCGTTTCTAGGTTGATGCCTGAAGAGGAAGAATTTGGAAAAAGTCACCGGACCAAACGTGTTCGTGATCTAGTGGCTCGTGCTAGACGGCTTAGCAGGACGGGTACATTAAATTATTTGCCTAATTCTTTACGCGACGCCCGTTTGATCGACTTAGACAGCTACTCTGATGAAATTGGCGTTGAAGACCGGAGGACATTGATATAATCAGAGCGTTCAGAGTTTTTATCTATTCTATAATTTAAGTCATTACACAGCTAAATGTTTCAAAACCTGCCAAATAACAGGCATGTCATCACCTTTCAGTGTGAAATAAGGCAACCTTGCCATTAAATCAAGATGCAACTACTGGCTTCAACCCAAGAAGCGTATGTCAAGAGCCAGGTTGAGCACGTTTTACAGGGAAACGCAACTACCGGCCTCGTTTGGATGCCCGTTCAAGTGTGAAATCTAGCTCAATATCCGTGATCAACAATGTCCGTAGAAATTTCGAGTTCGCCGCGTCAAAAACGCGCGGAAATTAAGTTTCGTAGCGCTACTGTACTCGATTGAACAAGGCAGCGCGATCTGAGCGAGAATTCGATATAAATATAACTTTACGGACAAAATTTATTTCGCTACAGTACTGTAGATCGAGCGGCGATTTCACTTGAACAAGGCTCTAAATGCGCCCTTTGATGGCGGGGTCGCCGTACTTCGCACTGAAAGGTGATGACGCTACCCGCACAAAATCCCCACTAATAGATGGCGCCACATATGTATCACCGTGGGTTGTCTCGACTCATTCCTGTTTTCATCCCGAAATTTCTGTCTTTGGTAGGTGTGATCGTTACGATTTACTGCAGTCTACATGATAAACATTGTATCCATTTAGTCTGTTACCAATTGAAATATCCCCATCGTTCTTGAAAAGACTTCAATAAAGTCCATCCAACTATCGGGGTCATCCAAGCTGCTAATTTCGCAAGTAAACCAGACTACATCATCAGAATTTCTTAAATTATCCGAGTAATAGCATCTGCTTGCGTAAGAATCAAGACGTCATTTGGGTTTTGTTCAGCAGCAACAACCTCAGCTATTTTCCAAACGTCATTCAACAGGAAATGAAATGGCTGAACGCGTCTCCTGCCTTATGTTTCGCTTGCAGTCCTTCTGTAACCTACGCCACACTGGTTTCATGACGATACAATGTGGCACTGGCGAAAGTGTTTCAGTTGCCAGTCCTTCTGTAACCTACGCCACACTGGTTTCATGACGATACAATGTGGCACTGGCGAAAGT
>OUQQ01000237.1:20178-47407 GCA_900404475.1 Spongospora subterranea | reverse complement strand
CCTCACTACGACATCCTTTTATGTCCAGGAACCTCTCGTCTCACTCTATGCCGTACGTTCTTCCGGTTCCTGTTCTGAACGACGGTTCAGTGGGTTTTCTAAAATTGGCTGCATGTGAATTCGCGAACCCATCTAACTGTTGTCGACTCGCTCCTCAACTGGTTTTACCTATTCGGATTTGTCCTACAATACGTCATACTAAATAAGCACTGGTGTGACTGCTTGTGTGGTCGCGAGATGACCCGAAATACCGGAATGGGCCAAGACCATAATGCGGGTAGCTAAAGGCAATGTCGGGATTCATAAACAACCTGACGTGGTACTCCACGTCAGGCGAATAGTATCGAATTGACGTGGCTGGTCATCGACTACAGTAGTAGTTACATTAAATGGCAAATGTCAACCATTTGATTGATCTGCCGCAATTTGCTGTTCATGAAGCCAGACGGATTTGACGTGGCGACGAAGATGAACGTCCTCTGTACAAAGATTCACGAATTTACGATCTACGGTAAATCTACGGTAAATCTACGGTATGCAGTACTTATGTACATAGTTCTGGACAAATCTAGAACATATCTATATCAACTTATATCTCCGGATCGTAAAGTACATTGCGCGGCCATTCACCTTACGCAGTCTGGTCATATTCATTCATAATCCGGTGTCGGTGTCCGATCGTGTGTGAGAGAGGTTAATAGAGTGCAACAATGACCATGCAGATATTCGTCAAGACGTTAACGGGCAAGACCATCACTCTCGATGTCGATTCGGGCGATACCATCGATGTCGTCAAGGCCAAAATTCAGGATAAAGAAGGGATTCCACCGGATCAGCAGCGACTAATCTTTGCTGGCAAGCAGCTGGAGGATGGGCGCACGCTAGCCGATTATAATATCCAAAAGGAATCAACACTACATCTTGTTCTTCGTTTGCGAGGTGGCACAATGCAAATTTTCGTGAAGACGCTAACAGGGAAGACAATCACGTTAGATGTGGATTCTGCTGATACCATCGACGCTGTAAAGGCCAAAATTCAAGATAAAGAGGGTATTCCGCCAGATCAGCAGCGGCTGATTTTTGCTGGCAAGCAGCTCGAAGATGGGCGCACTTTGGCGGATTATAATATTCAGAAGGAATCGACGCTTCATCTTGTACTCCGTCTACGAGGTGGTGCAATGCAAATCTTTGTCAAGACTCTGACAGGGAAAACAATTACGCTGGATGTGGATTCTGCTGATACCATCGACGCTGTAAAGGCAAAGATTCAGGATAAGGAAGGTATTCCTCCCGATCAACAACGTCTTATTTTTGCCGGGAAACAGCTGGAAGACGGACGTACCTTAGCTGACTACAATATTCAAAAAGAATCCACTCTTCATCTTGTTTTACGACTCCGAGGTGGTTCGATGCAGATATTCGTGAAGACGTTAACAGGCAAGACCATTACGCTGGATGTAGATTCTGGAGACACGATCGATGCAGTGAAGTCGAAAATTCAAGATAAGGAGGGTATTCCGCCAGATCAGCAGCGCCTTATTTTCGCCGGCAAGCAGCTCGAAGATGGACGTACTTTGGCCGATTACAATATCCAAAAAGAATCGACCCTGCATCTTGTGCTTCGTCTTCGCGGAGGGTTTACGTGCAACTGAATAAACCTGACCTGGAACTATTCTGTATAGATTGTGTGCAATTTCTGTAGCTGTTTAATGTTCCCATCGTAAAGTTGCATCGTTTGTTTTGTTCATCATGCAGGATCATCTCGCAACTACCGATCGATAGGCATCAACTGCTACGACAGTGAAAAGAATATTTTCGCTGGGAGCCGAAATGCCTCAAACCCAAAGGTCCAGCGGAGCGTGCGCGTCTGTGTGGCACCGAGGGAACGGTGATAATCAATATTCCGTCCCACGGTCGGGCAGGGCTGGACCGGTGGGGGATCACAGCAGTTGACCATGGACAGACGGCAAGTTCTGTCGCTGTACAGGCAGATCATCAGGAACGCGTCCCGATTTCCCAGCATCAAGCGAGCCTCGCTCGTGGACAATATCAAGCAAGGTCGAGTTCTTTATTTTGTTCAACATGATTGAGCGGGCGCAACATCGCTAATAATCTGACTCGATGACAGAATTTAGGGATAATCGCCAAGAGAAAGATCCCGAGAAAATTTCGAAACAGATCAGTGCAGCTCGCGATGGGTTAAACAAGCTGAAAATGTATGTCGACTCGGCAACTGGACGTGGTAGCTGGAAAGTAGATCTTTCTTAGATAATACTAGTCACACTTTCCCCATGTTTTTATAAGAGTCGTGTATTGCCAAAATTCTGGTTCTTTCTGTTGGTTATCGTCTGTTTTTGTTTCACCGTTTATACCTCCTGCTCTTCTTCGTGTTTCTTATGCTTGACGACGAGTCGGCATTTGATACACCGCCGGAACGGATTCGGGACAATCCAGCTGACAGGGTACGATACGATGGCGAACACGAACGCTTTTCCGGTCGTGTGTGCCGGCTCCAATTCATGTTTACCTCCGGTTGGACACGCATTCAACCAAACTCGTCTCTCTTTCAGCTTCGCTCGACTGGGATGTGCATCCCTAGGCATTCTCGCGATTCTTTTGAGTTGCGACTTACTGGGTCTGGGCGGTTGCGACCAGGAATCGATGGCATCATTGGCAGCTGGTGTTGCCGGGGCGTTGGCCTGTTCTCGAATCCTTGAACTTAATGGAGTGTTCGCCGGGACGGTGCTGCCAACAGAGGAACGCCTGGACAATGACGCCGTCGTCTGCGAACTCAGAGAAGAGCGCGTTGATCCAGAGGGAGACACCCGTCCTGGTGGACCATGTGTTCGTCAATCGTTCAGTGAGAAAGGGGAATTGAACGACAACGTACCGAGTGCGTTATCACTAAAGACGGGAACAGTCGGGGAAGATGTCGATGGCGATAACGATGGCCGATTGGTCACCTGAACATATATTAATACCAGTTAACGATAAGAACAAGATCATCTAACTACCGAGGATGGCCTCTCGCGTAGATTGTCATTGGTGGAAGGGCGTTGGGTGAAGGTTGGAGTGCCTGCAGAAACAGGTCCAGTTCCATTATCATCGACTTCAACGGGATCCTTTGAAGTTGGAGTGGCCATCGCCATAACTGGTGCCTGGTCAGTTTTCCCAAATGATGATCGTGTAGGTATCGCGGGAGACGCCTGCGAACTGGCAGACGGGCGTGTAGGTTGACCAGGAGGATATAGAGTTGTTGGCGCGTTATTGGACATCTGCGGTTCCTCTGAAGGTCAATAAACCAGCCGTTAAGACAGGGGTTGAGAGACCAATGGGAGGGGGCATTACCGGCAGGGATAGCTCTAGAGCTGGGGGCGACAACAGGACTGGACACAGGTGCACCAGACTCTGGTGACGACTTGACCCCGCTTGTTGACGGACGGTCTGATATAGCGCCATCGGTTGGTAATCGTTTGGTCTCCTGAACAATGATCACTAACGGATTTGCCTGTTGTAATGGAGCTCGTTTTACCGGACGTTGTTGATTTTGAACCTGATCCTGGGACGAAGGTCGCCGGTTCGGAGCCCCTGCAATTAGCCCATTGTCAGGACGATCAGTTGGAATCCGTTGTTGATCCTGATTTTGAGAGGAAGGGCGCCGGTTTGAATCCCCTGCAATTTGGCCATTGTTATCGCGTTCAGGACGATCAGTTGGAATCCGTTGTTGATCCTGATTTTGAGAGGAAGGGGGCCGGTTTAAATCCCCTGTAATTTGGCCATTGTTGTCGCGTTCAGGACGATAATCTGGCTTCAAAGCAGATTGCTTCTCTCCCACATCATCAATGGAATTACCTACTTCCTCAACTGATGGCCTTCGACTTGTAAGAGCCGGCTCATTGGATTGCCCAACTCGCTCAAATCTGGGTATGTCTGCTGAGGAATCAGGAGTAGAATCTGGCGCTGTGTTGGTTGAAGGTGTTTGATCTGATTCATCGTCATCGCCAAACATCCCAAATAGGTTCCAGAACTGATTGGGTTTATCTTGATCCTGACTAGCGCCAGCCTCTGTTTCTGGTTCTATTGGCGTGCCATCATTAGCCGATAAGGTCGGGGCCTGACCACCATCGGTATCATCTGTTGGCATTTGCCGTTCCGATGAGCGATCGGGAACAGGAACAGGAACAGGGGGAGCGGGACCAGGAGCAGTGGGATCATTTGGGGCTGTTGGCGTATCTGGTGATGGCGGAATAGGCTGAGGGCGATTACGGTCGGCGGGAGTCGCTGTTGAGGATCTGGAATCATCGCTAGGAGTGTTGACCGGGTTATCTGACGACCCAATCGCAGCAGATGATTGAGTGGATTCCGGGTCTTTATCAGTGTTCCTCTTGTCGGGTGTTGTGGGAGTGGCTGGTGAGGATCGGGAATCATCGCTAGGAGTATTGACCGGGTTATCTGATGACCCAATCGCAGCCGATGATTGAGCGGGTTCCGGGTCTTTACCTGTGTTCCTCTTGTCGGGATCAGGAGCCGGTTTGTCGTCATTATCACCACCGAATAGATTAGAGAAGAACCCTCCCTGTTTTGGTGTGGATGACCCGGTGGTCGGACCAGGAACAGGACCAGGTCCGATGGCGGCTGAGCTATTCTCCTCAGGTGACGACTTCCCATTGTTGATCGAAGAAGGCGTTTCCGTCTGTTCTTGCGACCACGACCCACGACTATACCATGGTGTATCGGGACGGATTCTTCTCCTACTAGATGGCGCTGGCGTATTGTCAACATTTGCCCGAATAGGTTCTGCCGGACCTGAATCGTCACGTTTCAATGGCTCAGAGGACGATCCCGTTGGAGTAGCGCCACCCGGCTGGCCGGATCCTGACGGTCGTTTGGTCTGTCTGGGCGGGGGTGGAGGAGGAATGGCAACGGGCGCCTGTGGGTTATCGCCATCAACGGAACCGGATGGACTGCGATTACGAGGAGGGGAAGGCGGTGTCGATAGGTCGTCTGGCTGGTTGGGTTGGCGGGCTGGGTTTGGTGAAGGAGGTGCTGGCGAACCTCGACGGTCCCGATTCGACAACCGCTTCGGACCAAGAGGGGGCGGTGGAATTGGTGAAGACCCTCCTTTACTAGCACCATTGGCTTGAAACGGATCCGATGGTTTATCAGGTCGTGAATCAGGGGATGGGCGGTTTGAACGGGAATTATTGTTCGGTTGTGTTGAAGGAGTTGGCCCTGAGTCAGGATTGGTCCCTTGTTTACTCTTCAATCCGGGTTTATCCCGTTCAGATCTACTGATCCGACGGAAATCATCCCAAGGATCAGCACGTTGGTCAGCAGCGCCATCCATCTGTTTGTCAGGTCGTCGACTGGTGGTTGTGGGCGGTTCGCTGGGTTTATCCACCTTAGGATTAGAGAAGGGATTACCCCATTTCGATTCGCTAACCGGTTCTGAGCGGTTCTTCGGTTGTTGATCAGATTTCGCCAATGGCATTGAGGTATCGGTCAACGGATCAGGACGTTTTCGAGTTTGATCGGTCTCAGGTCGTTTACCCCACGACCATCCATTGTTGGCGGTCTCGGGTGGCTTCCCGCCTTGGTCATTATTATCGCTGGACAACGGATCGGTTCCCAGCGGGTTCTTCCTCGGTTGATCAGGCTGAGGTCGTGAGAAGGGCGTCGTCGATGAGGCGTCGGCAGCGGGATCGGGAGGAGGTCGTGAAAAGGGATTACCCCATGACGAGGCGCTGGCCGGCTCTGACGCCGTCTTAACCTGTTCCGGTTTCGTTCTTGAGAGCGGATCACCCCTCGGCTCGGCTTCTTTCTTAACCCGATTCGCCTCGGGTTTCGCGAACGGATCAGTTCGTTCCGAATTTCCAATCGGATCGTTCCGCTTCGATTCGGAAATATCGTTGTTGTTGGACACAGTTTCCGATTTGGATGGATCATCTGGTTTGGCGAAATCAGAAGGGCTGACAGAGCTGGCAGCTATAACCGGATCGGTTTTTTTATCTCTATTTCTACGACGAGGTTTGTTTTCTTTCGGCTGCAAAACGTCGTCACGTTGATACGCTCTCGGCGCCTGAAAGGCGCCGTCGGCCTCGGCGGCGCTGAAATCGAACCAATTCATCTTTCCTTTCATGGTGACTAGAATGGATATGACCCTCCAGTTGACCAGCGGCCGGAACCAGATACAGTAAAAGTAGGAGTCACGCCCTGATAAAAAAACAACAAATAAACAATCGGTAATTGGGGGAGAGCACAGCGATTCGGCGCCCCGATACAGTTTTATAAATCATCAATGAGCCTGTCGAACTCGGCGTCGGAATCCGTTGGCGTCGCTGTAGCTGTTGGATTGGCGTTGCTGGGCACCCTGCTGAGCAGATCGTCCAGATCGGAACCGGACGACGACCTTCTCCTGACGGGGTCCTGGACTGGAACAGCGCCAGGATGGGCGATGATGGGGGATTCGGGGACGGGAACCGGAGATGGCGCAACGTCGGCTGGGGAAATGGGGGAGGATTGAGCGGGAAGAGGAGGCGGCGAGGATTCGGCCGGGTTGGAATACGGGGAGGGATCGAGTTCCGGCGGTAGGCGAAGGCGAATGTGCAGCGGAAGCCGGGAGAGAGATCGGGACAGGTCGTCCAGGTCCAGGGCGAACAGCTGCTGAAGGGAGTCGGCCAGCAGCGCCTGATCATGGGGTTTGTGGTCGAACGTCTGCCGGATGGACGCGTCCCAATCATCGGCTGTTGTTGTCGAGGGAAATCAGCCAATTTTCGATCAATGTGAACCGGCAAATCCAAACTAACGGGTCTCGGTCAGCAATCGCCGCGTCTGTTCCCGGCGAGCTTGGCGATCGGCCCGGATTTCCGACTGCTCATCGACGCCGATATCGTCCAGCGACCGGGCCGCGTTCGCGCCCAGAACCCGTTTGGAGAACACTCCCGGCTGTACGCGATCATGGTCGGGCGTGTCGGCGCCTCGATCGAAGATGGCGGGCCGATGGAACCCGGACCGGGACCTGTGCTCGCGCAGCGACACGCCTTTCGCATGGCGTCCATGGCCGCCGCCTCTGCCGCGGGACGTCGTACCGCCCCCGCGGCTCCCCTGGCCTCCCCGCCGTTCACCGCCGCTCATTACTCAGGGGAATCGATGGGCCCAATCCCTGATCGTTGTCATTAATGGTCAATTCTGCGCGGCCAAACCCCGTCGAAACCGGTTTCGCCATCTCGTCATCGATCCCTCGATCGGATCCCGATCATCTCTGATCCATTCTTTCGGAGGATTTATTCACTCCCAGGAACAATCACGTTCCGATTGGCGGTTTCTGATCGTACTGGGTTCTGATAGGCGGTTGGGTTTTATTTTCGGGTTCAGACGGATTCCAGCCAATGCTTGTTCATCACTCTGGCGATGAACTGAGCCTGGGGCATATCGCTATTGGTCTTGAGCAGGTTCACCGCCTCGGCCAGCTGCGATCGCTTGGCCTTGCCGGCGATCATGAGCTGTAGTACCCCACAGCAGGCGCCCCGTTTCCCTTCCCAATATCTGCAACACCAGGCGTCACCACCCCCACGATCAGCCAATCGGTTCCCCCGAGACCTACTCTGGAATCGGGTCCAATCGCCACAATACATCGAACGCCTTGGCCGCATACGAGTACTCTTTGCACCGATAGGAGTCGTTGGCAATCAGCAGCAGTAGGCTGAATGAGTTGGCGCTAGTCTCCATCTCCAGGTATTTCTCCCACGCCTGGTTAGCTTGTCCCATATATATATCGATTCGGGCCGACCAAGCTATGAAATCGTATTGTTTCCTCCTCGTCTAAATCAGCATCATCATTTCCGTCAATATTCATGTGGGCTGGCGGTGATTGCGAGAAATACCTGATTCTGCACGTTGGCCAACGCTTGCGCCGCTTCAGCGTAGCGCCCGACTTTCGCCAAGGCGACGCCAAAGTTCCAGTTGAACCTTTTGTTGGTGCCGGGGAATCAGTGAAATGTGGTCGATTGACCTGAATTTGCCAAACCTGTCGTCGTTCTGAAAATAGGTCTGGATACTGGATAGGTAGACGAGGACGTCGTCAAACTGTTGCAGGAGAAAGTAGCAGGACGCCATCGCCTGTCGCCCAGGGATCGTATCGCACTCGGATGCCGATTCGCCCACCAGCTGGAAGTATTGCTGGGCGAGGTGCAGGTCCTCGGCCGATTGTGTCAGCTGTCCATGGGCGGCGTGGGCGACGCCCTTCAGGATGTACCTGGAATCGCCAACGAAATCAGAACGAAAACGCGCTGGGGTTCGACGAACGCGGGATTCCCCACTCTTGCGGCGTCAGCGGTTCGACCTGCTTCATCAGCTTGTACGCCTCCTTGACGTCGCCGACCTTCAGGTAATGGATGCACAGATTGAGGCGCGCTTCCGGGACGATATCGACCAGCGGGGGCAGCACCTTCAGGGCGTTCTCCCCGGCCCGGAACACGACCATGTTGTGGCTGATCAGGGTGCCGGCGCTGTGGGTCGTCGTACCGCCCGCCGTCGTCGTCACCGCCGGCTCCCTGTCCGAGTACGCCTGCAACTGCTGGATGGCCGCTTTCCCATCGTACAGGCGGAAATGGCTGCAGGCCTTGAGGTTGGCGGCGATCACCGAATCCGGGTTCACGAGCAGATACGGGTTGAGGATCTCCAACGTCACCTGATCGCGGTCGTGGTCGATGTGGTGCCGATTATCGGTGGGCGCTGGGGGATCTTACATCGTAATAGTCGAGTTTATAATAGCAGATGGCGATATAGACCTGTAGCGCCAGGTACTCGCGGTGCTCCAGCAGTAATCGCTTGTAGATCTCGGTCGCCTCCTGGTAGTGTCCTCTGAGGAAGTGGATCGCCCCCAGACCCAGTTGATCTTCCAGCGAATCTACATCATATCAGGGGAAGGGTCAACCTCAGCCGATTTGGCGAGTCAATTGAGGCGAACGGCGTCAATAACCTGTAAGTTTGGCGTGGCTCTCGATCAGGAGCTTCTCGTCCGACAGACGATGGGCGCTGTGGAAGAGGATTCGGTACTGGAGACCGCATTTGGGACCGGCGCTGGCCAGGTCGATCGCCTTCTTGAAGTTGCCCAGATAGAACTGACAGGCGCCTGCATACAGATAGAACACGGGATCACATCCCGGGTCCTTCATGATCGCTTCGCATTGGGAAAACGCCTGGGAACAACCGATCAGCGATCGGCTCAAGATGATTGGGCACAAACAACACGAAAAACCTTTTCGTAGTCGTGAAGATGGAAGAACGCATAAGCAAGCCATGCCTGTTTCTCAGAAAGCGATTGGCAATTTGGTTCGGGTTCGCCAGATTGGATCAGGTATTCCACCAAAGCGACGGCGCCCGAGAAATCGCGTCCCTGGAGAAACGACTCCAACGTGGGCCGTTTATCCTTCTGTCGTGCGATTCTGTCGCCCGGCCTGGCGCCCAATGGCGTTGCCGGTTTGGTGCGGCCAAGCAGCATGATTCGATTGCGGATCTGGGGCGAGTCCCTTGACCCACAGTCCGGCCCCCGAATATGGCGATAGTTATCGGCTGATGACCTGTGTGCGATAGTCTATGACGAACGGTCATCGCCCGGTCCCTGTATGATCGTGCGCTTTGTGCCCAACCGACTCAACGTCAAACGACCGGTGATGTGTTTACCACCCTTACGACATCGGTTGGCGTAGGGGAATGGTGTTGCACCCTAGGGAAGTAGCGCTTGTTTTGGAAACTCAAGTCAATTATCTATATTGCCCAGTTGTGTGAAATATGTCAAAAACACGTATTCGCACGGTTTCGCCGATGACGTTTATCGAGGGTGCGGTAGCTACAATCAGATCATGTCGAAACACCGATATTGTAGAACATTACTGGATGGGTTATGATAGAATCGCTTAGAGTCGGATATTGCTGTGTGGAGCGAGAAATCGAAAGACGTTGCTCTGCTGTGTTCTTTGTCGAGAACGCCCCACAGAGTTCTCAATGGGTTTTTATCGGGGTCGGAACACCACTTCATACTCATATTTTCGCCCGGTGATATTTGCTTTTCAATCGAGCATTGACGTTTGATTGTCTTAATCAGCGGCACAAGCCAGTTGGCAGACCTTCTGGCCGCTGTCACCTGTGGGACTTGATTCTGATTGATGCTTCTCGCCAACGTTTTGAGTGAATTCGGCTGGAAAATAGTTTACGGTGCTGATGATCACAACGTGGCTCTCCTTGAAACGCTGAAACCAGTTCGCTCATGTTCGCATCGTGAACAAGAGGTTGAAAACAGGGCTGGCTGGTGCTCGTTGCTCATCCATTCAATGCATTCATAGATCTAGATGAGCGCAAGTTCTATTGATGAGCATGATCCAGCACTGGTCATCAACAATCCGCCCGCGTTTCCTCAGCAAACGGTGCTGCCGGCCGATCGGTCGACCTGCCAAGCAACATTCCTCATCTCTCGATATATCCGCTTCAATCATACTTTGCAGTCCCATTGGCAATCATCGCACACCCCCGACTACATCTGTGTCGTCATGTATAGGACGTCGCCTTCTTGAGTCCTTCTGGCAAACGATACCACTCTCTATGGATATTTATATCTTGCTGTGTCGTTTCTGCACCTCTAAATATAGATCCGAAGACCCATGTTCCCATCAAACCTCAAATGGCGCTCATTTGCCCCAAAGGCCCTTGCGAAATCAACCGTTCTGGCACCGTGTCTTGGGTCACTTCCAATAACCAATCGGTCTTGCGCGGGGCAATGAAAACTTGACGATTTTTCGGCCCTTGAAGATGAAGGTACGGTGCATTGATGGTTGGGCGGCGCTAGTAATCGGCCAAAGGATCGTGAACATTGTATGTAGGCGGGAACGGCTTGGTGCCGCATTGCCTTCTCAGCCTAACGACATGGCAGGTGCTGCTTGATCCACGAAATGAAAACCGGATCAGGGTTAGGGTAGAGCAGGTTTCTCGCCCGAAGGACTCATCTGATGGAAACATCATGGATGAAATGATTAGGCGCTATGTATTACTGGCGGTACGATTTCATGCCAAACGGTTTGTTTATTAGACCTTGTTCAACGCTGCCTGATTGGTGATTTGTAGCGGCGAAGCTTGTTGGAAATATACCATCCCGAGATGACGTAAAACGGCTTGGCAGAGCAAAACCGTAAATCAGGAACCTAATCGTTTACTCTCGGATTGAAAACCATGAAAATCAGAACCGCTCCTGTACCCCCATCCCAGGAGTTCTGATGAAGTTCCAGGTGCAGCTGCAATGATGGGGAGAAATGCTGTTCTGATCTGGTTGATATCAGCAATGATTTCCCGCCTTACGCTCGCTTTCAATTCTCACCGACGCTGGTGCAAACAGGACGCTGGGAAAACGGATCCTATCGTTGGAAATCTCGTGTCAGAATGATCGTAGCTCCTCAAGTGTATTCCTCACCCCGACAACTGTGCCGATAACAAGGGCGGTGCCACTGATTTCGTATGATATAAGACATATCTATGTCTCTATTATGATAAATTGGCGCTGCAGATCGCCATCCGAGCAGCGCCTAAAAAGGGCCAAAAAAAAAGCCTAAAAAAGGGCAAAAACGCCCATCCAGGCAGGAATATCCTCATGACTCACAGTGAGGGCCTCGCACAGCTACACCAGTGTTTTGATCGTACACTGTATCCAATATGTCCAGTCGTGTACAGTAGTGGTACTGTGTAACATGATTACAATTTGTCGTTATTTCGATAAAGTTAATTGATGGGAATGACACCACCGACCCACTTCATTCAGGACAGATATATTTCGGGGATAAGGGTCGTCATTCCGATTTTATTATGGGCTGTTTGTCAAGGCCGAATCGCTGGAGTATCGCCAGCCGACTACGAGCGGTATGCTCAAACGGAGTTCACGTGTCGGGAAGGAATCACCATACCTGGCAACCATGTGAACGATGATTATTGCGATTGCCCTGAATCTGGAGATGATGAACCTGGCACACCGGCTTGTGCTAATGGCCGGCACTACTGCCATAACAGTGGGCATATTCCGACGTACGTGGCGTCGTCTCGCGTCGGCGATGGAATATGTGATTGCTGTGATGGAAGCGACGAATATTACAGTTCGACACAATGTGAAAATACCTGTAAAGAATTATCGTTGAAAAAAATTATACAGCTCAAAAAACAAGAAGCCCTCATAGCGGACGGCATTAAAGCGAAAATGCGGATGCTGGAACAAGGAAAGAAAGAAAAACAATATCAGGAGAAGAAGAGAGAGGAAGCAAGAGCTGACCTGGCCGCCAAACAGGCTCAGGTGGAGCTATTCCAAAAAGCGAAAGAGACTGCGGAAATCGAAGAGAAACGAGAGCTTGATGAGATTGCTTCAGCGAACGCTTCGGACAAAGAAGAATTGCATGGACAAACGACTTCTGCCTCCGAAAAGGAAGAGGAGCAATCAGAGTCTGTCGACACTTCAGCCGTTGAATCAGGCGAAGATGGCGAGGCTCAGGAATCTGACGAAGAATCTTTTCCATATCCCGAGCAATATGCGTTTCATGGCGAAAGTCAAGAACGACCAGCGGACAGCGTGGATGAATCCCCTGAAGCGGTCGACTCTAGTGGCGACGAACCTTTCACGACGCCGTCTGATGGGCTCGACAAATCAGATGTAAACTCGCCTACCGTTCAAGGTATGCTCGGTGACTTTATTTCCAAGTCCCTTGCATTCATCAATAACCTCTTTATGACTTATACTTCCAAAAAGCCTGCTTCTGAAGGCACGTGCATTGCACACTTTGTGTCATGAAGATGTCATTTTTGATTCATTATAGTTTGATGGTTCCCTTTTTGTCATCATGCCTGATCTTTGACATCGAGTTTTTACAGCTGCCAAAGAAGCGCGCCATCAACTATCCGTTGCTGAAAGTGAGCTGGCCTCGCTAAGAAAAGAATTCGACGACACCTCTAAATTGCTCGAGACCGATTTCGGTCCCCGAGATGCTTACTTCGGCCTTCACTCTGAATGCGTTTCGTTTATCTCTGGCCGGTATACCTATAGAATCTGTCCGTTCAAGGACGTGTCTCAAAGCGAAGGCGGCTCATCAATCTCTCTCGGGTAATCACATTTTTTTTTTCAGATGCTCTTCACGAATTCCTTGTTATAGAAAATTTGATACCTGGGGAGACAACTACTCCACGTGGATGTTTACAAATGGTCAGCGATGCTGGAATGGCCCCGAAAGGTCCACCAAGGTTGCTAAACAATAACACTTGAAGTCTGTTTTTTCAGCGTATATACAGGTTCATTTATCTTGCGGAAGTAGCAATCAGGTGCTGAGTATGTCAGAGCCCAGCACTTGCGTGTACGAGATGCACTTTCAGACTCCAGCGTCGTGTTCCGAAACTGAGCTTGAGCGTATCCAAGATAATCTGACTGCTCTTCAGCCTAAGACGCATGTACGTGATGAATTATAAACTCGGAAATCTTCTGTCTGTCCATCTGTGTCTTTACTTCTGTGTCGATCATCATGCGAAAAAAACCATTTGCGCATACAGTACGACGGCTGAATCTTGCAGAGTATTTGCAAAACTGTCTCCCAGTCACACCGCCCATTTTGTGGGAAATTGTTGAATCTAGGACCTAATTTGTTCATAATGGAGTCGGTCGGTGTGCCTCATATCGAAAGAATAATGATGGGGTTACCTGTAGGCCTGATTGCATCAAGTTTGCAAAACCCGATTCGTAAAATCGTATCACGCTTAGACCGACCCATCCGCACAGATGAAAGTGGCCGCTGTACTTATCGAACATATACAATCGACAGCGTTGGCCGTTGCTGACGGCCGCGTTGATGTATTACAAACACGATGTGCTCGGCAACTTGAAGAAATTGGTACTATACCTTCACACAAAGTGTTAGCTTAAGTAACATCTCATTCTAGAAAGGCTTCGACAGCGTATATCGAAACTAGAGGAAGAAAACCAAAAACTAAAATCTCAGACTTCCGACATCGGATTTGCATTAAACCATTTCCAACACGAGATTTTGCCCAAGTTGAAAAAGCCTTTAGCTGAGATTTCAGAGAACCCTCGGCCGTGCAAGGGGGCTGAATTGCACGAGTAAGGCAATCAAAGTAAATGTACAATTAGGCACCTGATGTTTTATGTAGACCGGAAAGTACTGAACTTGCGGCACAAGTTGTTGCACAAATCAATCGGACCATGTGGATAGAATCGCCAGGCAGAGTTAAGCCAAATCACATGGAAGCAAGCACTTTGTTCTCTGAGGTAATACTACTCGCGGAGAATGTTGAGGTTTGACACATGAGCTGTTAAATTGCCATTTCTAGATTAAAAAAACGTTGTCTGCTCCTGTTTTTTCGGAGTTCGTGAGCGCTATTGACACTTTGAAACTACAAAGTCATCCAAGAAATGGACTGATCAATAAGATTCGAGATCTGCTGGCGAAAGAACCACAATTATTGAGAAGATTCCTTGATCTCATTGGTTCACCCTCATATCACGACCATTAATGCTAACACACGTTGGACATCGATCACCAGCGCAAGATTATTGATGATCAGAATCGTACTCTAAACTGGCGTCTTTGTTGTGTAAATTCTCTATATTAATACTTTCCTGTTCATCCGGATTGCGATTTTCTGAATATCGTCTTCATCATCGGACTCAGATCTGTCTGAATTTGGTTGGTAATCTAGTATCTCCCTTACATCTCGTGCCTCCATAGCGTCCAAAGTTTGAAAAAGCGTTTCGTCATAGCTCCATTGTAATAGCATGTCCTCACCAATTTTCGTATTTAACTCTGATATCAATGTGAGGCTTTCAGCATCAACACCAAGAGAGTCGGCATCGACATTTTCATTCAACACCTTTTGAGTCAGATGACACACTGAATCACCCCTGATATTCATTGAAGGTGATTGGGGCACAGAGTCCTGTCTCGTATTGCCATTCAGCGTCTGATTCCGCATTTCGCTTGAGATATGTTCCACATTGGTGGATGAGTCCCTGTCTTCGTTGCTTTGATCATATGTGTCTTTACGATGAAGATTAGAAATAATATCTTCCTTCTCAGCAACCTTTGTATCAAAATTCAAATCTAAACATTTGATTTTGAGTTTGTTATCTTGAATATCAAGCAATCGTTGCAAGCGAGTGAGGGAAATTTTGCGAATAGGACCTGAATTCTGACTATCAGATTCGGAAATGAACGCTTCTTTTGCTGCAGACTTGATGGTGCCTGCTTTTGTGTTCGGTTGAGATATGGCAATTTCTTTTTCAGCATATGCGATCGAGCTCGCAATTTGCAGTTCACGTCTAGCTTGATCGAGCTCTTCTTGCAGTTTCTTAACAAGATTTTCATGTTGGATCTTATCATTTTGCTCTTTAGTGAGCCTGTCTTTATAGGTTTTAAGCAGTTGCAGTGATGATGTGAACCGATCACGGAGGTCTAAAGAAAACCTTAGAACAAAAGTGACAACACAACAAAAAAATTACCTTTAGTTTGCACGATGATATTCCGGTTGTGCGTTTGCACCATTTCTAATTCGCGGTCTATTCTGTTTTTCTCTGCTTTCGCTTGCTTAGACTCAGTCTCTTGTTGAGCTTTGATATCCATCAGCTTTCTGATTAAACTACCTGTGATGGTTAACAATAGGTATCCGAAATCACCCATCGAAACGTACCAATCTTGAGTTTATCCTCGGGACACAGTTGCGATACTTTGGCGTTCGATATTCTCGAGAGTCGATGATCACCGTGATTCACACGAGCCAAATTCTTTTGGGCAGGGCGTTTCGCTATGTTGGTACCTCTCCAAGACAATTCCCCACGATGCTCACCCGCCATCGAATGGGAACTGGGAAATAGCAAAATGAGGATATATAGACGATAGTGGACCCATAGGATCCGCCTCCATGTTACTAGGTATGGTCATGCAGGGGGTTACTCATAATCATTGCACTGGAGTATCAATGAACACAGTTAGAATGACTATGTCTATACTGTCATGATCATGATACTTTCTGTGTTTGGAGACCCCAGACGTTTTAATCATTTCGCTAAAACGACGACACTATGTCGGTGCATTTTCCGAGAAACCAGCAGGGACTGTACTATGGTAAGTTGACTTGACGGGGTTGATCACGATATCCTCGCGGGCTGCGTGTGCTTATTCGAGAATTTAGAGCAAGGGTTTGGCAGCGGTTATCAATTATCGGGGTAAATGAAGCAGACCTCCGTATTCCTTTGGTATCCCAACCTAATCGGTTGAAACATCGCTCATTGCAATAACCGTGAGCTTAATATCTTCGATTAGGCTATTTCAGAATCACGTCTTTGTTTATTGCTCTAAGTTTTGCAATGAGTTCGCCAATCTTGGCCACCTGTTTCTATGCTATATCTCAGTTGCTTGATGCTGTCGATGGAACTGTTGCTCGCGCATACAACCAATGTTCAAAATTTGGTGAGATAATTTTGAATCAACTAATTACCTTGAGTAATTGCAGTGTGCAGGTGCATTATTGGATATGCTTACCGATCGGATGTCAACAATGTGTAATTGTGCTGCAATGCGTGATATACTTTATTTGATTGAACCTAGGTTTATTAATCATTATTGCCATCAAAGATAACAATCGCTGGTTCCCATTCGTACTAGTAATCGTTCTTGATTTAGTTGCACACTGGGCGCAAATGTACAGGTATTTATCATTGGTCTGTCTGCCCGATACACATGCTAATTGACGAAGTTCGTTGATGATCGGCATTCAATCTCATAAAGAAAACACAAACCCAATCCTGGCGTTTTATTATTCCTTTCCATTTTTGCTGATATTTTGCGTGGGAAACGAATTGTAAGTTGCCAGGTGAATACATCAAATGAGATAAGTCATGTTTGCCCAGATACATCATCGTGACGTATCTACAGCTTTTTTTCTTGAAATCGACATTTCTTCAAGCCACGCTCTATATCTCTTTCCCATTCTTCATGTGCAAGAATTTCTTCAACGTTGTTCAGTTGATCGAGTCCTCACAACGTCTCGCGGCATTGGACACGCCTGTAAAAAACAAATAATTTTGTCCATATGTATTACAGTACAGCACGTCCAAATTTTTACTCTATTTCCGTCTATATTCTGAGATGGCAGCACAGTCGTTTTTTTAATTCCGGCTCTCCGCGACGGTGCTCTTTCAACTGCCACCATCTGTTACACTGTACTCATGGACCCCGAGGTCCAGTCTGGTATCCGTCATGAGTTCTCTGAGACTGGTCTGACTACGGAACAGACAGCAGTTTCTTGGTCAGATACACACTGGAATTAGGGCAGTTTATATTGGTGGACCAGGTCCATCAGCCCAATCGTGGTTTGGAGGTTTGCCGATCAGGCGTATGTCCATATCAATGCAATCTGGTCTCACACATGGAGGATACACCAGGCTACCCGATGAAAACGGAACGGTCATCATGCCTGCAAAGCCCTTGTCGAAATTGCAGCTCGTGAAGCGTGCTTGGGAATCAGTTTGGCCAGCTGATGATGCAGCAATGCGTTTCAGATTTGTATTTAGCATCATTTTGCTCGGTGTAGGGAAAATATTGGATCTCGTTCCGCCTTTCGCGTCAGTGACATTTCGCTATTTGTGGTTTAAAAAAGCTTATTAGATTCTTATTGTAGACTCAAACTGATCATTGACTCTCTTACTGAACCAGCTGGTCCGGAATTTCCCACCTCTGGATTATTTCTTTTCGGCGTTTCCCGGTTCCTTTCACCCTGTATCACAGAATGGCGAAACATCATCTATGCCACAGTATGCATGAACTTTTCAATTTTTAGTAAAATAGATGCGTCGTTGAACAATTTCAGGTTTCAGCAAATGCAGAGAAGCTCGTAGCGCTTAAAGTGATGGACCACCTAATGAACTTATCGTTCCGATATCATATCAATCGCAAAACGGGATCGTAAACGAATCAGAACTTCGGTGTTATCCTTGTGTGCTGATGTTTTGGGGTTTTAAATAGGATATTGCGTTCAGTTTCACGGGGGGCCTCGTCTTTCGGGGACGTTATGAGGACATTTCTGTTCAATTTGCTTCCTGTTGTTTTTCAAGTCGGCGCGGTTTGTTTGCTTCTTTTCGCTCGCTACGATTGGTGGTGTAAGTTAGAATGTCCATTGTAGTTTCCAGCGGATTTACCTTAGTTACCTTAGTTGCTGTCGTGACATTCTTCACTATTGTGATATACTTTGTGTATACGATTTTGACTACAAAGTGGAGAGATAGGCACAGGCGCCTACTTACTGAAAAAGACAATTTATTCAATCAAAGGGCATCTGATGCTCTTCTCAACTATGAGACCGTCAAATATTTCAACGCCGAAGTATTCGATACTGATTTTTTTCGTGCATATGACTCAATATCCGTTTAGGAGCATGAAAAACAAAGATATGATCGAGCTCTTCGCGAGTTTCGTAATGCATCGATTGTTTCTCAGCAATCTTTGAGTGTGTTGAATATTGGGCAAAACATCATCATATCAGTTGGAGTTGTTTTGGCAATGTTCTTGGCTGTGAAAGAAGTCACTCTCAATATTCAGACAGTCGGTGACTTTATTATGTACGTTTGCTTTGATCTTTAATCAGGTGCTGAGGCTAACTATGACCGCAAGGATCCAGCAGTTTATATTAACCCTATACACACCCCTAGGCTTCTTAGGAACTTATTGGCGGATGATCCATCAGTCATTGGTGGACGTAGAATCTTTGATCAAAATCATCGAAGAGCCAATCGAAGTACGATGTTATTCAATCCCGCTTTGCTGCTTTTGACATCTTGTAAATAGATTCGCGATTTGCCTATGGCACCATCGTTAATTGCGAAGAAAGGACATATCGAATTTAAAGATGTTTGCTTTGGCTATGGTGGATTCACAGTCAATCTGTTTGTCCACAACTCTCACATGATTGTTTGCAGTGCCCGGGCAACCGATTCTCAAGAATATATCATTCGAAGTCAGACCAGGTCAAAGTGTGGCTATCGTCGGGTTGGTTCCTGATTTGTTCGCATATGGCAAATTCCTAATGCTGTTTTCTTAGTGCGTCCGGAGTCGGGAAAAGCACTATTGGACGATTGCTCTATCGATTCTACGAGGTCACGAGCGGGCAAATCCGCATTGATGGACAAAACATTGCTCACGTCACTCAACATTCGCTGAGACGTAAAACGCGTTCATAAACGTATAATGAAATATTCAAGGCCATTTTTTAGGGTGCATCGGCATCGTACCTCAAGATTGTGTTCTTTTTAATGACACTATCGGCTATAATATCGGATATGGAATCAAATCTAGGCAGATTGCTGATGCTTTGCCATATGAAATCGAAGAAGCTGTACATTTTTCTCATATCTAGCTCTCTCAATGTTTTCCAACCGTTGTAATTACAGGCAAAATCGGCTTCGATTCACGATTTCATCATGCACCAGCCTGAGCAATATAAAACTGTTTGTGGGGAGCGGGGTCTAAGGTTGGACCTACTCTGGCCAAACTCAACACAAGCTAATATTTCTCAGATTAAGCGGTGGAGAACGCCAGCGAATTGCAATCGCTCGGGCGATTCTTAAGAACCCTACCATTATGCTGTACGATGAAGCTACAAGTTCTTTGGATACAATAACCGAACAGGCTATTCAGGTAGAGTTCTCTTGTGTCTCGCTGCTGAATTTTGATATGGGCACAGAAATCTCTCGAAGAAATTGCCGAAGGCAGATCGGTTTTGATAGTGGCGCATCGTTTATCGACCATTGTCAATAGTGATAATATCATTGTATTAAAAGACGGAGAAATCGTTGAACAAGGATCGCACGAATCGCTAATCAAGATCGATAAAGTATATGCCGATATGTGGAGACGGCAGCAAAACCAAAAAGAACGTAAGTACTGTCCAGCGAAGCCATTGCTTAATTGAAATACTTACTCACGTGTGTGGAATAGTCGAGATATCTTTAGCCGAGCTGAAAGAACATTGATTTTACATTCTAATTCAATACAATCATCATTTTTGACGTTTTTAAGAACATTATCCCGTGTCACTTAAGTTGATCCACCTGGCGAGGTCAACAGGATACGTTCCACGCCGTGACAGTATTCTGGGTGGCATGTTCCGCTCTCTGCAAAAAATTATTCGTAGGCGATCATCGCCATGGGCAGGGCAAAATTATCCAGCAATATCGTGTCCTGCTCAAAGGCGTATCTATACTCCACTCGCAATACTACTTGGGATTGCAGGCGCATCGTGGTGGGTTAACGGGAAGGTCGATTCCCACACTACGGAAGCTAAAGAAAATAGCCAAAATGTGGAACCTATCACCCCTAGCGTAGTCGAGCAAGAGAACCAGACATTGCTTCAATTCATTCGGGAGAAAGGGAAGGATTCGTTCAGTGTGGTTGAACCGACCAGATCGTTGTGCTGGGCAATGCAGCAAGCCCATGAACAGGATAAGGAGAATTCCGACATTACCACGGCCATCGTGTTGTTGAATCAGGTTCATGGTACGATTTTATAGTCGTCTTTGTCAAGATCCTGACATGATAGTATAGGAATTGCAAGTATCGCGACCGACGCTCCAGATGAGGAGATACGACAAGCTGAGCTATCTGCTATATCTGAGCAGCTGTCTGCTGCATGGCTACAAGCAAATGACACATCACGAGCAGCATTATGGATGGAGAGGTCTCTCCATCATATACGTCATTGCACAAAGAGGTCGACCCGCAAGCACGAGTCCAGCCTTCTTTCATCATACTCCTCCTGTTTATATCAATCTGGACGAATTCCCGAAGCTGAAAGTTCTGCCCGAAAGGCAATTTCATTAGCCGAACCCGCCTCTGACGATTTGTGCATCGGCCATTATCGATTGGGACTGGCTTTGGCAGCAAAAGATAATTGTCTCGCCGAAGCTAAAGAAGAGCTCCGCACATGTTCACGCCTCGCTAAACGACGAGGAGCAAGTGTCCGTTCCACGTTGATTGCTGCTCAAGAGGAACTGAAGGCCCTGGAGAATCGCCCTCATATTATATGATGTTTGATAGTTTGACCCGCTAATTCAACGCCCATTTGGTGGAATGATAAACACACAGTGTATTTATGCGGTGGCTGCGTCCCTGTGAAGCCTGAGCATCATCACGCGGGATCCCTGTCCCTCCCAGGTGTAATTATTCCGGCCCATTGATTTGTTTCAGCTCAGCAACGACCCCCTGTGGGGCTGTGGCTTGTCCTTGTTGCCTGTGACGGAAATCGCCAGCTGTCGTTCAGTTAAGGAGTGTTTGGACTGGACTCAGAGTCTGTGCCATCTCTGTTAAATATCACGCTACTGCATTGCGGTAAAATTGGCACTTCTCAGTTCAAATGAATCGACCGCGAATCGATTCCGGTGACGCCGTCGGGTCTCATCTCCTAGCGGATGCCGAGAAACAGGACACGAAGACGGAGGGGGTGGCTCCTCAGGCATGGCTCAGGTTCCTCCGCCACCTGTTGAGGTCCGACCGCCTTTATAGTCATTCGTTAACTCTAGCATGGCATCAATACGTGATTGATATGCTTCCAAAGGAAATTCATAGGAAAAATCCAGATTACGCTGCCATATGGATTGGCCTAGCCCAATGTCAGGCGTAGGTATACCATATAAACATGACATTTCTTATCTGATTCTTCGATGAATTAGGTTAAGTGACAAATGTGAAGCTCGAACAACGTTCAAATATATGAAACTGGAACGGATCGGGTTAGATTTGCCTTTGTTCTACGAGTGCTGGAGTGAACTTGAAATGAGGTCTGGAAGTGTCACCAAAGCGAAAGCAATTACTGCTCAGGGCAAGCGGCGCCTTGCTGGCCAAAATGCACAGTCAGATTTGACAAGAGATACTCAGCAATTCACGCAGACAATGGCGTCCATTGCTCAGGCTCCTGTTCAAACGCCTTCTCTACCGTTGTCGTCAACTTCCAATGAACCCACCACAGCTACTTTGATGACTGAAGATTTCCCTAGTCCAGCATGCAACTTTTCGACTGCTAATCTACCAGGTCTCAAGGTCATTACGCAGACGACGTTACCTTCTATCACCGCAAATACTGTGCAGTCTAATAGTAGCAACACCGCTCCAATTGAAAGGTCAAGGGATCCGCCGATCAGAAGGTTTGACTGGTCGCAGCTATCGCCATCTCCAGAAAAACCGGAACCAGCAATCAAGGCATCCAATGCACTTCCGACCATACCTAAGAAAAAGATCAGATTTGAGGACGCTATTGGCGAAAATCCCCCGGTAACGCCAAAAATTCCCTCTTCATCTGATAAGGAGAATCTCTCTGCCGTTCCGGGTCAGATACCGCCAGCTCTAAAACCTCCCACAGCGGCTTCCGCTGTTTCCTCCCCTCATCGTTCCGTCCTGGTCAGTTTTAACACATATTTTGTAATTTTCAATGACGTCTTTTTTTCAGGTAAATGGGATCAGCTATCTCATCTTAGAAATGGTGGGTAAAGG
This sequence comes from Spongospora subterranea, assembly GCA_900404475.1. Lineage (NCBI taxonomy): Eukaryota > Endomyxa > Phytomyxea > Plasmodiophorida > Plasmodiophoridae > Spongospora > Spongospora subterranea. Next base: position 24,839 of record OUQQ01000237.1, on the reverse strand, counting down.
TGGCAGCGGGCAAGTATACAAGGTTGATGTTTGTGAAAGTGAAAATAATGGGTGATTTACACATCAGAAAATAGGTTGTTGGAGAAAACAAACAGATATACGCCGTCAAAAGAGTCAAATTGAATGACAATCCAGACGCGCTTGAATCAATCCGAAATGAAATTCGATTGCTTCAGAAGCTGAAAGGGAGACCTGCCATTATTGAATTGGTTGATTCACAAGAAGCTCTTGCTCAGAACGTCATCTGGATGGTATGCTCCTCAAATCTGTCACTTACCATATCCCTCAAATATCGCTGTTAGGTATTCGAGTTTGGGTTCGTAGCTGCTCGAGTTGGCAACAACCTCCGTCCTAATTGTTATTTATAGAGAAATCGATCTGGCTAGAATGCTGAGGAATCAAAATGGGCAGTCAATGAACATTAATTATATACGAACATGTTTGCGAACTGTTGCTTTTACTGTGCTCTTGCCATTCCAATGGTGTTGTTTTAGATTGGCAACAAATGCTAGAGGCTGTTCAGACTATTCACGGCGAGCGAGTAGTCCATTCGGATTTGAAGCCAGCCAATTTTATGATCGTCAAGGGGTGTCTGAAATTAATTGACTTTGGCATTGCCCTGGCAATACAAGGTACTACTTGCCTACCCCATCAAGCAAGGTTTTTGGTTGAGAAGCTAATATTCTAGGGGACGATACTACTCATATTGTTCGTCATTCACAGATCGGTACCATCAATTACATGGCTCCTGAAGCTATAACAGGCCCTACTGGGGGAACCAAGTCTTTCAAGGTAATACACTATATTTGGATTTCCATCGCTTTCTCTAACTTCCTTGAGCGCGTAGCTTGGGCGTCCAAGTGACATATGGTCGTTAGGATGTATTCTTTATCAAATGTGCGTTCAACGCCAAGTTATTTACTACTTTTCTGATCGTTCATAGGGTTTATGGTCGAACTCCTTTTCATGATCTCAATTTCGTACAAAAATTGCATGCGATCACTGATCCTAAACACCCCATTCCCTTTGATATCCCGTCGTTGATCCCTGAGGCTCTTCTTCCAGACGTTATTGATGTCATTAGGTAAGCATCATGTATAGGTAGTTCCATAAATATCAAGGATGTTGATAGGCTATGTCTAAATCGTGTTCCTTCTCAACGACCTACTATACCTGAACTACTACGACATCGGTTCCTTACGACTGTCCCATTAACGACACCTGTCCCTGCTGTCACGAAGGATCAACTTCAATCACTAATCGCTCAGTTGGCTTCATCAGGACTATCGTCAGCAGATTTAACTAATCCCAGTGTTGTAGACGTAATAATTTATGTTCATCCCATACTGACTAGTATTTATATTTCTTACTCTTGCAGGCCATTCATTGGCAGTTACAGCAAGGAATTGACGTCAACGTAAAATCCGCCATTGTCGATATATCCAAAGAAAGGAAATAACCTCCCCAATAATTGTGTTGTTCACAATTTTAATTTACATGCCAATTTATATCTATGGGAATACATTATCTTATAGTTGCTTATTCTCACATGGGCCAGTGATCAGCGAACAGTACCTGGAAATACGGGTATCAATTACGATGAGTAAAGGTCGTCAGGGCAATAATAGGCTTGACAACATGAGTGACAAATCAGGCAACGCACTGTTATTGGAAGCGTTCGAAAGGTATTCAGGGCGTGAGACGTAAGTGCCGTTGACATGCTAAACCTCAAGTAATACAATCAATGTTCCTCTAGCCTGGACTTGTCATACAATCATCTGGGCGGTAAACCAGATCACTTCGTCGCGATATGCGAGGTGCTCTCATTTCCAATGATCAAAGCTCGATTTTTGGATTTACGTCATAATGGGCTTGACCGATTTGCCGCCGATCGGATCGCCAACATGATCTCCGTCAACCAATGCATTGAGCGCATCGGTCAGAGGGGAACACCTTATGCCTTTGAAAACAACGTGTCTAAATCCCTCTTTAGATCTGCGATTTAATCTCATTGGCACAGCCGGTGCATTATCAATATGCTCTGGATTGCACGTGAATCGCCATATCAAGGAATGCGATTTATCTGGTAACCTGGTCGATCCTTCAGTTATGGACCGTATTTGTGAGCAACGTCAGAAATCCGAATTATCTCATTATGATTGGAAATCTGGTTTTTAGACGAATACTGTCGTCGAAATCGGTTATCTGGCTCGGGTTTAGCAGAAACCCCCGTTCCTGTTCAGTTAACACCACCGTCTAGATCTTTCGACGAAAGTTCCGATCACGTCAAAAGATCGTTGATGCGCTTCGATAGGAAGGTATTGTCTACTAGATCATTGGCTGAATCCAATTCACCAATGAGGTAGGAGAAGGAACACATGTTGTGTGAGATGGGGAAGCTTCAGAACCGATTGGCGGTCTCCCGCAAGAACGAGCGTCTGGCTGAGATTCGCAATCATGAGCTATTATCAACATATTCAAGGACATGCCGGGATCACGACCGTATCATAGCAGAAATGTTAAAAAAACAAGATATGGAGAAATCAGAGCACGCATTATACGTCAACCATCTTCAAGGTATGAACAGTAATATCGATAACTTGCCCTCCATAAACGCGGCGATTAGCGCGACAAGTTATGGAGAGCGAACAGTTCCAGATTGAGCGACAACAAATGGAGGATAATATTCAGGTAAATACCACCGGTTTCTTGCCTGCATCTCTGGTGAAAATTTACAACAGCTGTGGACATCCCGATGCGAATCAATCGACATGAAATCTTTGATTGAGAAAGAAAGAACTCTAGCTGCGATGAGCTACGCTTCTATACAACATCATCACCAACAAGCTTTACAACGGATCACTGGTTTACAATCCGACCTCGACGTATCTGAACGACACCAAACGCAGATGTCGCACGAGCTGTGCAGATGTAAAAAACAGCTGGAATTAAAGACAAAACAATATGAACAATGTACCCGCGACCTGGAAGAATCAACGAAGAATGAAAATGAGGGAAGACGTGCCCTATCAGAACTACAAGAGAAACTGTATCGAGTTGAGGGCGAAGTGAAATACATGGTGGAGGGAGAATCATTGAAGAAAGCGCAGCGGATTGAATCAGACCGGGCTCTGGAAGAGGAATTGACGACGCTTAGGGTGGAGATGAAGAAATATGCCAAGAAGGAATATGCGGATAAAGCAATTATCAGACAGTACCGACAACATAATCGATACAATCTTACTAAAGCAATGCGACAGATTGATGAAATATTCAACGAAGAAGATTCAGATTTTTATACATAAAGACTTAAAAAAGCGACCAGGGCTGATTTCTTTCATGGTGCTGACAGCTGGAAGAATCCAATGGACCCACCGGCGTTAGCCGTTGGGAACTTGAAGACAGTGTATAGAGGGTGAAGTACAGGAATGCCAAGCGACCATTTACTGGTTTGCGATGGGCGAAAAACAGTGGAACACGATAGCGATATGGGATCGAACCGAATCCAATACCTCGAATCAATCGTCAACGCCTTCCCATGTAAATGAAGAACGAAATCGGGCCAGGAAACGTCAGATCTGCATTGCGTCACAATCCCCAAGGCGTTAGCGCCAAGTCGCCTCATGATGGTCTCGTAACACTGTCGTGGAACAGATATGATCGTGGAGCCCGTATCGATCTGAACCTGTGCCCGATTAGCGATATACAGATATCCTAGCGTGATGGAGTCCATCTCGACCGCCCATGAGCTGGACGATATGATCGGCGCCCAGATCATCTTGTCAACAGTTTCGTCGGCGATACGCCCAATATCGACCTGTTCCTGGCGATACGATATGGCGATTATCGGGGCATCCGCTCGCTTCAACATCGATGCCGCCGCTAGGCTGTCGGGTCGCAAAGCCAGTACACCATAATAGCTGGACCCGATTGAAGAGAGATTGGTCTGAGAGACAAGACCGAAATGGAACGGAAAAGGAGGCGACGATGGGTGAAATGACGCCAGATCGTTGGATGAAATCCCATCAGATGTCGTCTGGTCGGCGTAGTCGATGTGGAATACGGAGTGGTTGGTGTGGAAGGTGGTGGATCGAGACGGATCGAACAGATGTGGGATACGATCCGGATGCGATCGCTGCAGATCAATGGAGGGGATCCAGGAGTGGCTGGATCCTGTGTCGACTTCCATCTCGATCACATCCCCGGATGATCCAATGCTCAGATCAATGATGTACATCATCTTGGATTGATCCAGGCATCGTAGTCGGATTCGCAATTCATAGCCAAACATCAGCTGCATCTGGGTGGCGACCAAAATCGCTAGAAACCACCCTGGACCGACGTGGATCACAACCATTGGATGGACCTGTACGTTTCTATTCAAATTGATGATCTTTTCTGTTATAATTTTTGTCAAACCAGGAAGATCGGAAGGTGCAGACAACACATTGACTCATCAATCAAATCAATAAAAAACTAGCGTTCAACCAGAATGGAAATCGACCGAATAGGATGTGATTGATGAATGGAGAAAAAAAAATGCATCCGACGGTATTCGAAACCGCGCCTTCTAACGAAGATCTGAACTTGAGTCAGACGCCTTAGACCGCTCGGCCACAGATGCTTATATATTGTTTCCACGTCGGAAACTGCATGAAAGC
>OUQQ01000237.1:7253-19967 GCA_900404475.1 Spongospora subterranea | reverse complement strand
TCGGAAGGTGCAGACAACACATTGACTCATCAATCAAATCAATAAAAAACTAGCGTTCAACCAGAATGGAAATCGACCGAATAGGATGTGATTGATGAATGGAGAAAAAAAAATGCATCCGACGGTATTCGAAACCGCGCCTTCTAACGAAGATCTGAACTTGAGTCAGACGCCTTAGACCGCTCGGCCACAGATGCTTATATATTGTTTCCACGTCGGAAACTGCATGAAAGCCAATTACCATGAATGTCTGACCAATGCGTCCCAGCGAACTGGGGCCAGTATTAAATTTCGTTTAATAGCTATGCAGGAATGCAGTTTTTTGTTGTTGCCACAGAAGTTGAGGTCGAACGTCATTGAATCACAATCGCTACCGAGCGAGGAAAATCTCCGACTTTGAATGACGGAGAGTCAATGACGATCCGCAGGTTGTTTGCCGAAGCCGAACTAAGTTGAGTTTTCCAGCTAGAGCAAGCGTCGTTGTCGTCGCCATGGCAGCTGAGGTTCCGCATCACACGGTTTGTGGTCGTGGAGTACCCGTAACATTAGGTGACTGGTTGTGTGTACGTGGTTGTGTATCGAAAAGGAGGTATCCTCTCATGGAAACGGTGCATACAAGAGCAGACAGGGCGGAGCCCAGTCTCGTACATGTGATCAAGAAATCACCAACTGACATTACCAGCAAGATCCTGTTACACAGTGTGTAGGAGGATGTTGATTATGGATTGTATCCCGTTAACGTGTTTCAGAATCGTATTTGATGATGGTTGTTAGCGCTGTCCGATTGTATGCCATTAGTTTCGTCGTATTAACGCGTGGCGGCGCCGGCAATTCCTCTCCCGCCGTGTGCCAGAAACTTCAATTGCTGTCGGTGTTCATCATCAATGTTAAATCAACAGAAGAAACTATCGAGGTCAAGCAGGAGATCGAAAATTCAATATTAAAGTCGCAGCTGTCAGCGTAGGGCTATCGTTCGTGAACTCGCATTTCCAGTAATTGCGTCAGTTTATCAGGTATCTTCCTGAGGACAGGTTCTTGGTCTGCTTAAACGCACGTCAACTGTCCGCAATCAAGGAATTGGGGATTCCTGTTGTTCAAAACACCGAGAATATTTTGACACCTAGTGCGGTCGATAGAACAATTGTTTCTGGATCTCAAATTATCGTCGAGTTATGTGAAAACAAAAATAGAAATTGGAATTTGTATATGCAATATGTCAATGAAACCTTCAATGAAGTCAGGATATCAGCCACTGCGAAAAAAATGTCTCCAACAAGAATCCTCATTGAGTTTAATGGTACAGAAAGCTTCAACATTAGAACCTACCATTTATATATGCTCATGTTTGAAAACACTAGATGTACCGACCACAGCTGATCCTGTTTGGGAGCGTATTGCTAGTTTATGTGAAGCGATTTGGGTGGAATTTAAATCTAAACCGGCTTTATTATAATTTCTAACCCAATTTTCTCAAAGTACCACCTTAGTACAGCTTTACAGGAATTTTTTCAACCATATACTGACCCGTAGAGAAGTTGATTCTGAGTTCAATTTCAAATGCAATCTAAAGAATAAATTAACAATCTGTGCAAGCCAGGATCGCAGAGTTCTACTGAGAAATCTTCGTGGGTAATGGTTGGGCAGGATCTCTTTTTAGGCCACATGAAGAGAAAAGGGATTGGCATCTCCCTGGCGACATTTCCTGTGGCGACCTCTATAGATGTAATCTCACTCTTCTCAGAGATCGCGCCTTCGGTGTACTCTATGAATCAACTCATTGGTTGATCCAGGTTTTGGCATGATATGCCCAACTAGAAATTTACCACATGTCTCGATCCGATGCATTATCAAAGCTATCGACGAGATTTGTTTTGTCGACCGTAGAATCGCGATCTCCCCCGCTAATGGTTCATTTCTTATACTGCAAACTGTGCTATCAACAGACCCTTCAATATCTATTTCCAGGTCGATTTGATCTTCGTTTTCACCTAACTCGGTTGTTTTTTTCAAAATCCCAAATTAAATTGGATTCAAATTACACTGACCATAACTGTGACAATATCCATGGGATTTGAAAGGATGACGGCTGGGACGAAATTCGTGAATGGGAGAGTTCGCCAAGATCGCAAAATCCTTCACGGCTTTTGGCGATGATGGGATAAATCCTTTTCCAGTGTAAACGGATACCCAATATCTTATGGAAATGTATTTCCCTTTGTAAGTTGGGAAAATCCCACGATGGCCACCAGGTTTGGGTGCCTGTAAGCGAAACTGGAACGGGAACTGGGCAAGGCCTGGTTGAACTGTGAAAAGTAGTCAACCACTCTAGAGCAACGCGGATTCGTTCTGCGATCAGGGAGTCTGACCCTTTTTTAGCTGAACCAGAGACAGTTGTTGATGTTGTATAACAATCGGTTTCAGTGACGAATAGAAAGCCTCGAACAGCCCGACCGTTCGTGGTGACAGGTTCAAAAATACGCCACCTTCCACAACCAAACGAATGTTCGGCGTTGCTGCTTGAGCACCTTCTCCAACGAAACAAACGCTCCCTCGTATCTCTTGATCGGCGGTATATTCTTGACTGGAATTCTCGAACTCAATTGAGAAGGACATGTTCCGCCGAAAAAAACAGCTTTGAATGCAATTCGACAGTGCAGAAACCTGTCTGTCACAGTGTTAAACTAAAACAACGATATTTGATAGCTATCGTGGAGTATGTAATCGCCCTCGGAAACGCTGTGATTGAAAACAGAACTACTGAGTTATACAGGTCGATGATGTGAACCTTACAACTTCGAGACCCCTTAGACGATAATCATGGAAAGCATGTCTCTGGTTTATATATCTATATAACTTGGGGAAGATGTTGAAACTGGGGAGTCAGTTTGGAGAGGTCGAACAATCGTCAGGTCAGGAGCCGTAAATGACCTGAACGATTCCGCCGCACTGGCGAACAGTACGTTGAGAGCCAATATCAGCACCAGCACTTGATGATGAACGGCGTTTGGCAGAGGTCAGCAAACGCCCATTTCTGTAGTGCCATTCTCTAAATACGGTTCCTTGGGAGGAACAACGAGCTAGTCTGCACTGGGTCATCAAGAGGAATTGTTTCTGTGGTAGCTTTGAAGCTGTTGTCATTGCATTTTGAGGAATTCTCAGATGGGTGATGCTTTGACAGTGGGGGATATCTCGACGAACGAGCGTGAGATTGTGCAGAAGGCCCAGTCGTCAGAACCTGATATTTGCAAGAGGCTGCCAAACGACTGTTATCGTATGGTGTCCAATGCCCTTTAAGCAGAGCCCCTCTCTCGTCCTCGGGTATCATGACTTGGGGAATCAGCCGGACGGGGGTTGGTATAACAGGATGGACCTTCTCAGCATATGTAAACACTGATCCGACGAGAGGCCATACAGAGTCCAGGAGAGGATCCTCTGGAGCATACAACGACCTAAACGGATGCATTTTCGGAAAAACGTTTATGCCGATCCGTTGGTGGGTGGACCCCTGGTTAGGTCATGGTGGTCGTTTTGTGCCGAGCAGTTGGCCGTTTGGTCCACCGTAAATTGACTGTGATCAGCAGCTATATATAGATTCTTCGGAAATAATCACAGTCATAATTCTGGTCGATACCCGGAGCCGGTACCCGGCCGACTGCGGTGGCGTGGCTGAGTACATGAGGGTAGATTTTGGGGGTTCGGGGACCAGAATAGGGGAGAGGAAAAAGGGGAAGGGAAAGAGAAGGAGAAAAGCAGGGAGAACAACGGGAAAACCCCGAGGAGGGGAGGATAAGAAGAAGACGTAGGGATATGAAGAAAGAAAAAAGGGAGGAAGATACAAAAAGGCGTAATGACATGCAACAAAACGAAATCGGTTTTTATGGTTTCATTGCACAGTGTTTGGAGACACATTAGCGAATACAGAGTGGTGACAGTGGTGATGAAGACCTTTTGAATCACCACAATATGATTACGTGTAGGGAGACCATCTCAGCAACGTATAAAGATTTATTCGAATTCGCAGAATATTGTTCTTCTTGATCAGCTATGTAGCAGTGGTGGTGGTTCGCCCTAGGCTGTCATCTCCCTCTCCAGTTCCCGCCGCCAAATGGGTTCAGGGGGGGCTCTCGATTACCACCCCTACACATACATGCAACAATTCGAAGTGTTTAGGATTTTTTACTAGTATCCGAACTGGTTGGATATGAGTCTATTCAGCGGATTGGCTCTTAAAAAAAATGAAACAATCTTGCTAAAAATCGGTTTACGATAAAGTGACTTGACCTGGCGCAATGGTGTTCCAAAAAACTATGCCCGCAGGTTGTAGTTATTACAGCAGCATTGCTTTTAAGAATGACCGCTCGATGCCTCAGCTAATGTTCAATCAACAATGATATTGTTTATCCTAGGAATCGTGAAGAATATACAAGTGGAAGCGACTGAATTGACCATTCAATGCCTCAGCTCATGTTCAATCAACAGTGATATTGTTTATATTAGGAATCGTGAAGAATATTCGGATAGCGCAACGTTAGGAAATGTCGGGTGCTGATCGGGCGGAGGAAATCCTAAAACCTGTTCAAAAATCTACAATGACCAAGTAGTTTGAAGCCATTTCTTACGATGATACCGGCTGTGGTTGAAGCTAACGTCCGACATTCCCCTGATTACCGATTCGTTGAATGCGTCCCGACTTTCCGACAACGGAAGCCGTACCCGAGAGTCTTTTGGTTGTTTTTTACCCGTTTCCATCTGAACTCTTATGTCGCCCGAGCCAGATGGTCTGGCGCCGGGATTATCTCGATATTCCACCCTCATTTCTTGGCCGATCATATTCAACGCTCCTCCAACTTGGTCCCTATGGTATGTTTGAGTTGGGCGCCTGGCGAACCTTGTCGGATCTCTGAACGCATCGTCATTTTCCGATGTTGGACCCCAAACATTTTCACGTTTTCTCATAGCGTCTTGCCAACGCGGAACTTGTTCTGGGGCTTGAGTATGCTCTTGAACCAAAAATTGTTGCGATTCAGCATCGAAACCGCCTGATGGTTTCATGGATCCCACACGTTCATCCCGTTCTGATGGATTCATATACGTACTTGTCGACTGGCTAATTGGTTGAAATGTTCTTGGATTCAATACCGCCGGAATCTCAACTTCGGAAGGCTGTACCGTTTGGGCAACTGTTGGTGCTAACTGCGGTGTGACAGCTGGAACACTGTCCTCCGCTTCATGAACCTCGGGCGTTGCGACATATCTTGCAGACGGAACCGTGAATTCGTCTTCATATTCTGACCGTTCTGGGCCTGGACGCCTCGCGGGTAATATTGCAGGATACTGTGCAGCAGCTTGTCGTCGACCGGAGACGCGTTCGCCTCTGATCAATTTCCGACGTTTGGCTTGTGGACGACTGTCAGGGGACGATTCCACGCGATCTGTTGTCTGGATTTCCGCTGATGGAGAAATGGGTGGAGTAGTTAGAGTTGAGTATCTTTCAAAGAGCTCTTGCCCCTTTTTTTGCTCAATTTTCAAAATTTCGTTCCAGTCAATTCCTGTATCCTTTTGTAGCAATGGCCATCGTCCTGGAGCTTGTGGTGTTGTGGACGGTGGTACCGATTGTGTGAGATTAGGCCGTAAATCATCCTGAACTGGTACAGAGAAGGCTTGAGGCGTTGCCAATGCTTGCTCCGGTTCCTTCAAAGTTCGAGGCATCGGTGTTGTTCTTATTTTCAATGGCGATATTGGAGTCGGTTGTGGTGCAATGCTCGAGTCAGCATCCTTAGCAGGTGTGCCCTTTTTTTCAACTTCTAAACGATCTTCAGTGTCGGTATCCGATCTATATGAGAACGATGATTCTGAGCGGTCCATTGTTTGCGATTGTCGTCTGTGATCCTCAGAAGAATTGATCCAGTCCTGTACGTTCACGTTGTCATTCGGTCGTTCTCTTGCTGATACGTCAATCCCAGTCACCTGAATCTGCACTGGACTGCCCCCTGTTTTACCCGGGTCTGGAGCGCCTGGCACAAATGCCGCCCCATCCTTTTCTCGATATAATCGAGCTTGCAATTCCGGCTCCAGGTAATGGGATTCTGCATTAGAACGACAATGACGACAAGAGAGAGATCGGTTTAAGTTCCAGTAAAACCAATTGAATTTGTTCTCCAGACCGTGCTTGCACCCACTGTGAACGGGATTTACGGCGACGCCATCAATAACCCGATACATAATTGCATGAGATATGCCTCTATGCAAAACCTGTGCGTACCTCCGATCTCGGCAACGACCGACCGACTAAATCACTCTTTTCAACGCTATTAATATCGACAAGCTTCCTATAGAGTTCATCGTTGTTCAACGTTGAATTTTCGCTCCAGCCGTGAGGTGAACCGTTCATGATGACCATTCATTCTTGGCCATTCCGGTCGCCATATGTACACATACATAGTGTATCCATGATTGTACTGTGAGCCCCACACCATGTACGACTAGGTACTACTGTTACACAACGCTGAGATTGTTCAGCTGAGGGTGTATCTTGATGATATGTAACAGATCATTGAGGATCATAATCGATAATATGATGTGTCTGATTGGTTGGAGACCCGAATAAGCGTGCGTTCGCTGCGGCCGATTGATGTGGGTTTGGGCGGGGGGATGTCGCTATTGATCGGGCTTGGGACTCCGCACGATGTAGACACGGCCGTGGTGCGCAGGGGCGTATTGGCCCTACTGCCTGACAACAAACCCTGCTGCTTTACATTCTGGCCGACGACGAGGATCAGCCGCACGCGGCGACTCATCCCTCGACAAACAAGATCTTCCACTCAAGCGTATTCTGGATTAATCAATGGATGGCAAAAATTGCCCGCATCGTCTGAGGTTCTTACAGTTGATGCTCAATCACAGAATCTGCATGGTGATTATATTAAAATTCAACAGTTGTGCTATTTATTGATGTTATTTTTCCAGCCCTGTTTTCCACATTACAAGAAATGATTACGTCTTACAAAACCGTGATAGTAATTGGAAATGCACCGCGGTGTCCGCTCTCATCCGCATGCACCAGGGCAATGCGCGTTTTCATGCTGATTCTCAAGAAAACCAAAATGTACTGGTTTGACACGTCAACGGAGCCGCCAAAAGCGGCAACGCTGTCGTTTGCCCGTGTACTGGTTAAATCCGGAGGCGCGCTCATTGTCCCGAAGCAGCTATCTACACATTTGAAATTTTTCAGAATTAGAACGTTGCCTATCAATCCCCCTCATAGTATGACCGTTGTTAAGTCTAACTTTGTCTGGCCGGATGGGTCTGCCGTTCCAGTCAAAGCTTTCAATATCAAAGGAAAAATTGAGGCGTTATATGCGCTAGACCGTCGCTGGTGTATGAAGACGTTGATATGCTCCAACAGTTGCCTGGAGTCGTCAATCTCCTGGATGTTTATACGTCGCTGTCATGCGGGCTTGTCTGCTATGTTCGCAGAAAACAAGATCGTCGTTGTTCGTTATGATAACGTTTATGGCGTCCTTTTCCCCATCACCGGTAAGACAAACTCTCAACCCATGTGTCTCGGTCATGCCGATCATATTAGTAGATTCTATGTTGTATATACATAACGTTGGCGAAGAGCTCTACGACAAAGTTTTTCTGCAACTGAATCGGACCGATTTGCCTGAAAATTCGGTTTTCAGTGCCAATGCCTCCAATATATGGACCCTAACAACTGATTTACCAACAATTGGTAACTCTTTCCATGGGGAAATGATCGACGACTTAGGCCGCGAAACGTATTGTAAGGTGGCAGAAGAACTCATTGAGGCAGAATGTGAATCACTTTCGGAAACACGGGCTACGTTTGAAAGTCGTTTGGAAAACATCAGGCGCCTATTAGCTGGACAAGATTCGTTGGTAAAAATCACTGAAGCGTCTGAGCCTCCACAAGATGCCGTTGATGTCTGGTTTAACCAAGTTGTCAATGGTGAACTTCCGCATGAACAATGTGTTGCCGCACTTCGCGACGTTGAACGGAGCGTCATTCCAAGTGGAAAACAAGATAGACATACTCTGATGATTGATAAGCTTACTCAACATGCTGACGATCGGGATCATCGTCTATCCAATGCAGCTCCTGAAATCCGCCTTCGATTTCTACAGCTACAGCTAATTCTCACGTTTGAGTTATCAAGATTGAAACAACTGCCTGATCCTCTTGAAGAGTCGCTTTTGAATTCACTTCGAAGTCAGTCGTCTACCCTAGCCGTTTTATCGGTGGATGCGTGTCCTGGGTCTTTGCAACGTTTTCTAGGGAAAACCCTGTACAAGTGGTACGGGCTCAGGTTTCCTCTGACGTTGCTTGAATTATACGAAGATCTGGACATTAAACCTCCCAGCCAGCTATGCAATGATATTGAATCAACCCAAGAACCGTGCACCGTAGTTCAAACAATTACGCCATTGTTAAACGATTCTGAAACCGTGGACGACGAGAAGTTTTTCGCCGTCTCGGAATTCAACCTGTCGTCTACCCGATCGCTGTCTGCTAGCGGCGGGTCATGGCCGTTTGATGAAGGATCTGCCCTTTTGAACATGATATCTCAAGAGGGGTCATTGAAACGTAGGCGAACCATTAGCGGCCATATTGCCAGTTCTAGTCGTGTAGAAAACACGCTGCGATGGAATCCTTCATTTACCGATCGATTGTCTAAACGGCGTAAATCGGATTCGAAGTTCGTTTCAAGCGGAGCGGCGGAATGTGTCCCTGTTCCTCTTGTTAAACCAAAGTCCAACATTCTCGTGGAAGCGTCACCCTCACGGCCATCAGCTCTTCCAAGCGAAGCTTTTACCCCTCGTCGTCGAGCGACTTTATTCGGGTTATCAGTCAGGGAATCGCCGCATATGGATCCAAGACCAGCCAGTGTCTTAGCACAAATTCATTCTCCCATCCTTAGCCGCAGGCGGTCGTCTATGAGCACCACGTCTGTTAATCGGGCTCTGTCTTTTGAAGACAGCGACGATGATGAGTTTGCTAGGCCACAATGAACACACCAATACTGGATTTCATATCAATGGTCCCAATATCTATACAATACGTATTTCCCCATATCAAAATGGACATAGCTAAAACGCTTCGTACAGTTTAATCAATAAGCATCGGCAGATCGAGTTGTTTGTGAAGAAAATGAACTCAAAAAAAGCGCAATGTTGACGTTATTTTGTCTGAGCTTGTTAACGAAGATCGCAGAGGGCAGATTATAGAGCAAATTATCTCGCATCCAAACCATTGTCGGGTTGCTGAACTGACCGATCTTGCTCTGAATATACGATGATTTAGCGATCGACCTGACATGACCACGCCTCTTTGTCTCATATTGATAACACGCTTCAATATCTCCATCAGCGTACTTGTGGTACTCACCAATGAGTGTGCTCAATATGAACCCATCCTCAATCGCCATACACGCCCCTTGGCCCATATTCGGTGTCACCGGATGTGCTGCGTCCCCAACTAGAACCGATCGGAAGGCAGACCAACTGCCAGCGTCCGATTTACGATCGATGATCGGATGGCGATACAGGTTGGAGGTTTCAGTCAGGTCGTACAATTGCTTGAGATAATCAGGCCATTTTGATCGATCTGGTTTAGCCTGGTCCGATTGGCACTGTTTTACCCACCAATACCCTTTCTGCTGTTGATCGCCGTCAATCATTCCAAACGCAGCTCGAAGCCCGTTCCCGTAATGGATTGTCATGGTGTTGGGGGATAGGACGCCAAGTACCTGGCGATATATTCTGGGGAAAGTAAACGTTGCAGTGTTAAGTTCCGCACCTTGATCTTGAGCAGGTATATCGATTGTCCCACGATAGCAGACCTCACCACAATATCGTACCGGTTCCTTTGCTCCCTGAACAAATCCCCTGACGGCTGAGTACACCCCATCAGCACCGATAACCAATCTGCTATTGATCACCGTCGGCAATGATGAATGATCCCCCATATTCTCCATGATCACGCGAACACTACTTTCGGATGCGTCGCCTTGTATATCCACCAGTTTCGTGTCGTACCGCAGGACAGCGTTTGGAACCAGAACCGCTAACTGATCGAGTAATACGCGGCGCGGTATAAGGCGGAATCGTTCACCAGTACCTTGAGTGACAGCTCTCATATCAACACGATGGAGAAGATGATTATCGCTCATACGCTGCATGTGCACCCAATCAATTGGTCGACTATGGTTATCGAATACAGATTGGGGAACGCCCAACTCTCGAAGAATGAGGACGGCGGCAGGCCATAACGCTAGATCTGCACCGTCACCGGAATCCTTGGCAGATCGCTTGTCGATCACGACGAACGGTATTCCCAAACGATGTAGAACGATGGCTGATGTGAGGCCGGCAACACCAGCACCACATATAACTACAGGAGATGGATCTGGGTTGTGGTTTCCGGAGACCGCTGATAGCGATCGAATCGATTGACACGATTTGATAAAGTACTGGAAGAGGAACGCCACGACGACCATACTCCATTCCATACCGATATTCCAAGCTCTTCTGGATGACGTGTCCAATAGGATTGCCCAGATTACTAACGAGCAATGCTGCAGCGACAAGGCCACGATATCGTCGTATCGATATGGAGTGCGATATCGCGCCCTGAATATGATATAAACACCTAGCGGGAATGACGCCATGGCTGCTATTCTCATCGATAGAGTTGGCATTGTGACCCAGACGGAAATGTACGCCAGCAGCATAGAGGCGGCGGAAAGGTTAATCGCGAATCGATCACCGCATAAGACAGGGATTGTGACCTTGCCTGCAAGCCAATCAGGACGGCGATCGTTGAGATTCAGTATCAGGAATAATGAGAATTTGATAAATGACGATGGCCATATGATGTGAGATAGGCGAGCGTCGAAAACGGATCTAAACTCGTCAGACTGGGACGATGCGGCGAACAGCGGCAAGAGAATGTTCTGAACGACAACGGCGGCCAGCTCGCCCAGGGCGCGGTGGTTGAGGCTAAACGGCGGCGCTGAATATTGATAAGCGATAGCAATCATAGATAGTGATAAATATGAGAGATGGCGGGGAAGAACGAACACGATAAGGATCAGAGAAAACGCGATAAACACTGAGGACATGATTAGAGATATTCGAGTATTTATGGATCCTGATTTGAAAACGCCAGATCCGCCAGTTAATCGGCTTCCATAACTGTTCAGACCTATCACAGCCGATAATAAGATGGAAATTTACCACGGTCGGACGGCGAGTATTTACGATCTGAGGCGACATCGTAATACTCGCCAAGATAATGGGCGACCATCTGGCAGGAGAACACGAACAGGTACGACGTGAATAGACGCCATGGATTCAGAGCGATGTTCAGGACATCGCATGCGACGATAGAAGTGGCCACGTAAGTGATGGCGCTAAACATGGTCATATGCAATCGGCCCAGGCGAAATATGATCATGATCCGGCTCATGATTGGGCCCTCCATTATTGGCCCCAGAAAATATCGACAAAGGAGCCCAGTACCCCCTTTGAGGCTGAGTCCCCCTGACGTAACGCAGTTGTGGGCGAGTTAAATACGCCACATGACTGCGGTCGAGGGTACGATACAACTGGCACGTGTATCACTTGTTACCAAAGTCGAGTCACAAGTTACAACACGTGTAACCACTAACCAGGGTCGACTTACACGCTACCACTGATGCAGCAATTCTGAGATGTCGGATATCGACGTCAGTTGAGCAGCAGATCTGCCGTATGGATGTGGACTGCCAATGAACAGTTACCGCTTGCCAGTGATCGCTAGGAATCCTGCTGGCAGGTGGCTCATCTGCAAATGCTGCATTTTTAGAGGTTCGGAAATTTGCCCAGTGGCAAATGCGCCAACAAGCAGGCAAGAAAACGTCTTAATGGCATAAAAGTGGCTTTATGAGTAACTTGAACTGTATTGCTCGTGTTCCCCGCAATCGTTCCTACCGTCTTCCCCCGAGGCGTTGTGTTCGAATAGTGCGCCCACTAGGCGTTCTATTCGAATTCAAACGCCTAGGCGTTCTATTGGGAGCAACGGCAGAAACTTTTCGGAAACATGAACGGGGTAGTCGTTCTACATATTAAAATTTTCGTTTCCTTCAGGTGATACGGATTTTTTGAAATGACAGTGTACAGTATGTGTGGATACATTTAGGAGAAAAAGAACTGGCCACACCCACGGTAGGGTTTTAACCAACCACACTGAGGATTATCACCACCGAGGAATACCGGTAGGGTCTTCGGCGCCCAAATGAAAAAGTGCGCCAAGGAGTTGACGGCTACCCCAGGCCTGGATCAGGAACACCCAACAGTGGGATTGCCTACAACCAAGATAGGTTCACCAACACCCACGCGATCAGATTTTGGCTGACTCTGCTAGTGAATCCGTCTCTGACAATGGCAATATCGGTTTGCTGTTGAGATCGGCATTCAGGACGCATCTGCGTTGAAGGCAGTTAAAAAGTCATGGCATCGCATAGTATTTTCAAATCCGACCTGGTGAAATGTAATTTCGTCCACGAAGAAACTGACGATTTACCGTTTAGTCGACTCGCACACAATGCGAAAAAGGTACGCGCGATGTACATCGTCACGTTGCTTTGCCGAAATCGTCGACCAAGACAACATGTTTTGTGGGGTAAAATATGCGATCAACACGTGCCAGAT